>JAWNNO010001157.1:0-15783 GCA_035044985.1 Lordiphosa fenestrarum | reverse complement strand
CATCAAACTTAACAAAATTATAAAAAACCATAGAAAACCTATTGACACAAAGTTTGGAGACGTTTCCATGGAAAACAATACTTTTATACTAAAAGTAGTTTTCCGACCGATTGTTCCTATGGGAGCTATCAGATATAGTCATCCGATCCGGTCGGTTCCGACATATTAGTAGTGTGCAGCATAAAGAAGACTCTGTGCAAAATTTCAGCTCGATAGCTTTAAAACTGAGAGACTAGTTCGCGTAGAAACAGACAGACGGACAGACGGACGGACAAAGGTCAATCGACTCAGCTCGTCACCCTGATTAAGTATATATATAGTTCACGAGGTCGGAAATGAATATTTCTATGCGTTGCAAACTTCTGGACCAAATAATAAATATGCAAATGTATAAATATGTAAAAGACATCTTCGAATTCCGAAACTGGACCGAAAATTTAGAAAAATTTATCTTGAAAGTCGCCCCAAAATTTAGATAAATATAAAAAAGACACCGCTGGACAAAGACGAGTTCAGAAAAAAGAAAAATTAATCTAAAAAAATGCTTTAATACATATATAAAATAGACACCGCTTGTTATTCTCAAGTACGGATTCACTGCATTCGGAGTATATAGTATACACTCTGAAAAAAGTATGCCTTGAATTTTAGAATTTTTTTGAGAGTTTTTTATGGGTGTAAGGGGCAAGTGATATTCATCTTGCTAGGGGAAAAAGATGTACCAAAACATATTATATAAGGTACACTTAATTTAAGAGATGAGGTTACCCTTCCACTTCTCCCTCTATTGCCATCTCTTCATTTCCTCTTTAGTACTTCCCAGCAAACATTTTATCAAACTTTTGATCACATTCGAGTCTTTTTCGAGTCTTCGATCTGATTAAAATAGTCATAAATGCGCTCTTTTTCTGATCAGATATTATACTTTCGTCGGGAGAAAATGGTACCCTAGCCGCGATTCTTCTTGAAGAGTCGCTTTTGACCCGTTCTTCTGATAAGTTTCCAATCAGTTTCGAGACATTTGAGAGTCCTTTTTTAGTCGTATTTCACTAAATCACATTTTAAGCATATTTATGAGTCATTTTGGAGTCTCAATTTATCGCATATGATAGGCTTCTCTTTTGGATCGCCAAAAGGAGTCGGAAAAGACTCATCAAGGTGATTTTTATGAAAATGATCTTCCAAATGTTGGGTGGGTTAGAAAATATTGTTCTACTTTTTTTAATCTAGAAAATATGTTTTCTAATACTAAAAAAATATTTTCTGGCTTATAGGAAGTGATATCTTAGTTTTAGAATGTGTTTTTTTTAAGCAAATGGCCTTTGACACTTTTTTGAATTGGAATTTTTATTATTTTGGGGCGATTTCGCCTATTCTTTTTTGAGTATATCTTCAAAACTGTGGAATTATATGTTCAATTTCTAGCTCGATAAAAATATTCATGTTTTTTACATATTCTAAAACGCCTTCTGTAAGTCAAGTATACCAAACATATTACTGGCAACAGTTAGGAACATATTTGAGGTATTTTTGTGCCATGTACTTTTCCTAATAAACGACTGAAAGAGCTCTAAATCTTACAGGACTATTTTTCAACTACTTTGTTCCTGAAATTCCCAACTGGTTCTAGCAGATTTCATACATAGTGATGGTACAGTAAAACCACAGACATAAAACAACAATGAGAAGTGAAAGTTGCTGTTGTTGCAGCATCTGAGCTTCTGCCGATGCCTCTGCTGTCATTGCCGACCCCAGCTTAAAAGCTATGCGCTTAACTTAGCAGCCAAACCAATCTTTTAGCAGAATTTCAAACAATGTTCCGGCCACAACTATGATCTTTATACCATAACAACTAAAACTAACACCTTCAAAACAACTTCAATTTATTTCCTCTCTATCCTCACCCAACAATTACAATTATCTTTTATCACAAAGGCAGCCCCCTGTCCAAAAACATTACCATCAAAATTAACACCAATTATTTGCCCATCCAATTGCATTTTAATTTATTTACTCAACATGCTTTACATTGCTTCAGACAACATTGTCCCACCGAATACAACAACAAAAATTAGAAACTCTGAGGAAACAAGACAAATCTCGTAAAACTCATAAATGGGCGCAATAACAATAAAAATTCCGGTTGCAAATAAAGCTACCAAGTTTGGAGCGGCATGCCGGAGATTCGGATTCCCCAAGAAACATGTTCATAAAATCGTAAAATCGTCATCGCCTGTTGCCTGTTTGCTAGACAGACAACCCGAAATCAACCAACTGTTGAGTGAGTTTTACGAGGCGAGTAATGACGTCATAAAAATTAACAACTTCAAGGATTTGAGTATCGTGTTGGTGTTTTTTTTGGCAGAGAGCAGCGCATAGAAGCAAATTCAATTTGAAATTAAAGTGTGAAATTAAAATGCAATCGCAATGACTCAAAAAGTTGCCACGAAAAATTTATTTGCGTGCCAAAAAATGAAAAAGGAGGAAAAAGAGGAGCAAAAATTGCGTTGGGAAAACTGGCAAAATCGAAGCCAACGATGCACACGAATCCGGCCGGGCTTTTGGCCGTCTCTCCTCCCTCTCTCTCTCTCTGTGTGTGTGTGTGTGTGTGTGCTGCTGGTGTGCATTCGTGTGCGTGGCCAACGAATAATAATTTATTCGATCTGTGATAGCCGCGGCCTCTGTCCAACATGTCTCATAAAAATTGCAGTTTAATTACTCCATCGACAGTATCAATTTAGCGAAATCTTTTATTAGCGCCTAGATGGATTGCCATCGTGTTAAAGCGCCATCTGTAGGCGGTTAAAGGTAAAGAGTTTGGCAGGTAGGGCGAACATTGGCTTATGGATGGGCATTTAAGGCAGGAATTTGAATTAATTTGAATGAAAAACGCAAGTAAAACGTCCACAAACTATCACAACTTAGGCCAGAACATTCAAACTTTTAGAACTAATTGAAAATACTAGAAATAGTAGGACTCTATATAAGGTTAATTTGAGGGGGGGATTTGCTTTGTGGACCTTCAATTTTATATATGTGTGCTGAGTGTCTAAGACTCCAGAACTTAACCAGATGAGTAATGGTCATTTAAGTTAATTTGTCGAAAGATTTGCTATATGGACCTTCAATTTTACATATGTGAGCTGAGTGTGTGCCAACCCAGCCATACTTTTGTAGAATTTAGTTCCCATTTTACACTATTTTTCACACTGTTCGACACAAGATGACATGACAATCTAGAACTCCTTCATGCTGTCATGTGTTCAATGTAAATAGCTTGTCAAAAGACATATTCAAATCTTGAGAAAATGTCGAATGATATTTTTAGTCTATATAAGAGAGCGCTTGGTTTTCGGCTTGATCTTGAAAACCAATGCCACAGCTGACAATTGCCAAACTCAGAGAAAAAATAGAGAATTTTATACTTGCTTCAAGAATTTTCGAGATCAATAGTTCGATAAGAGGGAAAATTCTCGATCTAAGAGCGAAGTTCTTGATCCAAGTATAAATTTTTATCCCGGTTTTCTTGATCCAAGAGCTTCAATACTTGATGTAAGAACGAACAATTTCTGAAATCAAGTAGCAAAATTCTTGAATCAAGTGCCAAACGATCTCAAATCCAAGGTTATTCATTCTTGAATTAAGAGCATACAGCATTGACCAAATTATAGAATGTTCTTCCGTTTATCAAGAGCTCATCAAATTCAAGAGTAAGATCGTTTACTCTTAAATCAATAGCTTCATAGATTCCAATTATACAATAATTTAAAAGCAGTTGTTTTTTTCCATTTTGTTTAAATCTATTTCATTGAAAACTAATTGTTGAGCCATGTAGCAAGTTTTAGCCGGCTCGAGGAATACATAACACCTCAAAGGAGTATCAATCTTTGCCTGTCAACTGGCAGTCGCACCACGCCAGCAATGACATAATTGGTTGGGAATTCCAAAGCAACATGAGTGGAAAAATCGATTGCGCTCTCCGCTCGATAGCTGCCCCACACACCCATCTTCCATAAAAAACCAAACTGAGAGAGCGAGTTCAACGCTGTGTTCTCTCAAATATGCTTGCTCTCCTTTCTGTTTTTGTACCTCAGTGCCCTCGCCTAAATACATCATACTGAAAACGAATTTAGCTCGATTTGAAGAGCGAAATTCTTGAAGATTCTTAACTTATTCGTTTTACTTTTTTCTGGGTGCACTAGCATCTGGCTCTGAGTTTCAAAAAATTAGAAAAAGACGCTACTTTATCACAATTTACCCAACTGGATCTATTTTTTATAGAAAAGTATTCGATTTAATGCTTGAGCTTTGCTCATTGTTCTCATTTCACAACATCTTTATATATGGCATTCAGTGTAAATGGAATCTCATTTGTCCATGTTTTATGTGTAGAACAGTGTAAAGGCCATACACTACATATTTGAAATTTTTTAAATTTTTCGTACTTCTTTTTACTAGTAAAAAGACACTATATATTTTTTTAAGTATGACAGATAGTAACAAAATCTGCATGAAATTGTCACTACATTCTTTTTTCAAGTGCTTCGAAGTAAAAAAGTCACTTAGATAGATAGATAGATAGAAAAAAGTCACTTTATCATGAGTCCGTTGCTTCTCTGAATAGTGCTTTTGTGCCAACAGTAATTCTTGTTCTTTCTTCTAAAAAAACACATGCTAAAATACGTTCTCTGGGAGCAATTCTTTGAGGGTTTCACGCCTTAACAAACGCGAAGAGAACATTTTATTACTTGGGAACTACTTCTTCAGTGAAAAGGAAGTAAGAAAGATGCGCCTATTTCATGGTGTCAGTTTCGACTGGAAAGATTGTTCAGCAGTCCAAGCACACACACAGCATACTCATGTAAAAACGGAGGTCCATATTGAAATCTCCTCTTGCAATTACTCAAATTACAATAACGTAATGTTCAGCACACGAAAATGAGCTAGAATCACCACCAATCTTTCAATATACGAACAAAAAAAAAACAAAACAACAATAACATTAAGGGAAGTTAAATTCGGCTTCAGCTCATAGGCATACTAACGGGACACTGCCTAGCAGCGGCTCATGCGATAAAGCTACCTACATACCTATCTTCGGATTGGCCTAAGTTTGTATATCCTTGCAGCACGTTTTTATACCCCCTTTGCAAGGGTATTAAAATTTTTCCCAGAAGTTTGCAACGCATAGAAATATTAATTTCCGACCCCATAAACTATATATATTCTTGATCAGGGTGACGAGCTGAGTCGATTGAGCTTTGTCTGTCATTTTCTACGCGAACTAGTCTCTCAGCCTTAAAGCTATCGAGCTGAAAATTTGTACAGAGTCTTCTTTTTTGCTGCACACTAATAATATGTCGGAACTGACAGGATCGGATGACTATATCTCATAGCTCCCATAGAAACAATCGGTCGGAAAACTAGTTTTAGTATGAAAAACTTTTTTCTTTTAATGGAAACGCCTCCAATCTTAGTAATCGTAGGTTTTATATGTTTTTTCATAATCCTACCAATTTTTATTAAAATCGGACAACTATATGGTATACCTGCCATACAAATGATGGGTCTAAAAAAAGTCTTAGTTAGAAAATCTTTTTTGTTTTTAATGGTAGCATCCTGTAATTTTGTATTTGTTTGTTTCACATGCTTTCACATAATTTTACAAATTTTTGGCCAAATCGGATGACTATATCATTTAGCTCTCATACGAACGATCGGTCGGAAAATGGGAAAAAGAAGTATTTTTTGAAAATATTTAAGCGAGCACTTGCAACTTCGGCACAGACAAGTTAGCTTAGCTTTCTCGTTCTAACTAAGACTACTTTTCGGACCTATGGATTTCTATTTTTATGGGAGTTATACTATATACATCCCAGATGGGGTCTCACATAGACCTTAGGGTCCTTAATGAATGATTCCGCTAAGATGGGTCGAAATCGGACATCATTCATTAAGGACCCTAAAGGCTCTACGTGAGACCCCATCTGGGGTCAGCCGGAACTACCTAGTGGAATCATGCAAAATCCTAACAAACAATAAGTCTAAAGTCAATTCTATTTAAAACAAAAAAGTTTTTCTCAATGGAACTTCTTTTTCGACCGATCATTAGTACTTCAGCTATATGCTATAGTCATCCGATTTAGACAAAACTTTGCAGAATTGTGTGAATGCGTATCAACTAAATAAATGATAATTTAAGGCACATTTCTATTGTAAACAAAAATGTTTTTCTCACTAAGACTAATATTCAGCCTCTACTTTTCTATGACAGCTATTCTATATAGATGTCCGATTTCGACCAATCTTAGAAGTATCATGGGAAAGCATAGCAAACTAAGAAATACAAAGTTTAGAATTGTTTTCTTTGAAAACAAACAAGTTTTTCTCACTAAAACTAGTTTCTCGGCCGATCATTCCTATGTCAGCTATAACCTATAGTCATGCGATTTTAACAAAACTTGGAAAAATTGTGTGAAAGCTTATAAAATAACTAAATGCCAGTTTTAAAGAGGTTTGCATTGACAACAAAAACGTTTTTCTTACTTAGACTGTTTTTCTTACCTCAATGTTCTAAGGCAGCTATACTATATATTAGGCTTGTTGATAATATATCAAAATATCAATATATCGATATTTTTTACAAAAAAATAAATATTTCTATCGAAATATTTTTTTTCCTGATATATCGCATATCGATATTATTTGGAAATATATTTTTTGATATTGTGGTTGGTCACACTACACTTAGAAATCTTAAAAAGAGAAGATGAGCGCGGCAAGGAGCTTTTACACAAACATAAACGCACATAATGCCACCTGCAGTCTTTGTGCAAAAGTAATTAAGTCAAGTGGCAACACCACTAATCTCCTGTCACATTTGAGGGCAATCTTGGTGTGCGCTGGCGAAATACCTGCTGGATGCTTACAAATAGGCTTGTTGATAATATATCAAAATATCAATATATCGATATTTTTTGTGGCAACACCACTAATCGCCTGTCACATTTGAGGAACAAGCACCATGCGCAAGCGTATTCAACATGTGTTAAGGTAAGAAAAAATGTAATGCCAGAAAGTCTTGACAATTTTCCCGCGCAATTTTTTGACAGTGTGTGTGTGTGTGCGCGTCACTAACCCAGTCGGACTTTGCGTCATGTGTTGAGAAGAATCAGTACACCCGGTGGCATGATATTTCACGTAAATAGTCTCTACATGACTTTTTTTGCATGAAATTAGCCCTTAATATATCATGAAAAACTCACACGTTATTTTCTCAGGTATTTGTAAGGCTAAATGTCTGAAATTTCATTCGAAAACATGAAAAACTCAGGGGTTTGTCAGCGAACGTCTCATGTCTTCCCACCTACGATATACAAAGTAAGTACATCTGGAGTACTAAAAAGGTAAAGAACCCGAAGGCTGATAACGTCACCTAAACGGTAACGGTTAAAACCCCAAGGCTCAGGTTTTGTCATGCCTTATTACGTGAAAAGTAAGCATGAGAAAGTACATTTTTCATGATGAAAAGTCCGATTGGGAAGCCTTTTTATTCTTATGCATTTGTATGTGTGTGTACTTTCCGCGAATTTCGTTGCTTTGTAAATAATTTTGGAGGTAAAATCATGTTACCAATATATGTAATTTTTCTAGAAAATATAACTTTTTCATTGTTTAAAAAATGAAATGAAGTCTTTTAAGTTTTTTCTTGTATTCTTACTTAAACTATTCAACCTTAAGATCTCTGTTCTTTAATGGAAAAAAGTTTATTGTTTTATTTTTAATTAATAAAAAGCTCAAAATAATTATAATGAATTTAAAGTTAATGTTATTTTGGGGGGTTTAAGATTTTTATACTGAAATATAAAAATATCAAAAATATCAGATATATCGATATATTTTGGTGATAAATATTGCAAAAACCTGATGATATTTTTAAAAAATGATAATCATCGATACGATATTTTTTACATATTTTCACAACCCTACTATATATATGTCCGATTTCGACCAAACTTGGCATAATCATGGAGAAGCATAGAAAACTAGTAAATACGGAGACGTTTGCAATGAAAACAAAAAAGTTTTTCTCACTAAAACTAGTTTTTCAAACGATAGTTCGTATGGCAGCTATATGATAAAGTAATCCGATCTGGCAGGTTCCGAGAAATGTGCAGAAGTATTTGTACAAAAAGACTGCGTGCAAAGTTTGGTGGTGATAGCTTTAAAACTGACGGAAGAGATAGCATTGACACAGACGGACATGGCTAAAACAACTTCTAGCTCGTCATGCTGATCAAGAATATATACCTTTTTGATCATATGAGTATTAGAAACAAGCAACATGAGTGGGGCGAATTCATTGGGACTTCATGAGCAAAGCTCAGAAATGACGCGAGTATCGATTGGTTTGGCGTAAACTCTATTCAGATATAGGAACTCCAAGATGTCTCGACTGGACTTAAATGACTTACACTTTTAAGTTAATTTTAAAAATTAAAACAGGAAAGAAAACAAAATTAAGGCTAGAGTCGAGTGGGTGTAGCCATTCATTCTTAGCACTCACCCTCATGGATCCATGGATTGGTTGCCTTGAACATTTATGCGCCATGTTCTACTTATATTTTTATGGCTGCTCTTTGCAATTCTAAACCACAAAAACCCACACACACACACAGACACAGACACACAGTCACTCATACTCACTCTTGTTGTGCCGCAGACAAGGTAGCTGCGCTGCACCCCCCATCCCCCACAGGCTTTGCCCCTGCTCAACGAGACGTGGAGCATATATTTTAAACATGGATTCTTAATTAGTAGCAAATGTATCCCATTTGTTTTTGGAGCACGTTACCTTTCGGCTGAGGTGCTAGGTGGGCGTGGGCGTGGGCGGACAGCAGTTGGGTAGTTGACACCCTCGTTGCCCAAATTAGTTGAAAACTCAGCATGCTTCTTCGGTGCGTCGCATAATGCGCGCTAATTAATCCAGCTAGGATCGGATTTTCCCAACGTAATTATATTTACAGCCGTCATGCGAGAGCAGCGCTCCGCCGGTGGGGAGCAGCCGGATGGCCCAACAGAGGTTTTATGATGTACCGTTATGGCTGAGGTACATGCGCGCCCTGAAAAGGATACACAAGGATATTAAATTAATTTTTAAGTGCGCCAGCACAAGACAAAGTGAAGACGAACACACACAAAATTAATGCGATATTCTTGCTTCTTGCGTCTATTGTCTGGTGGCTGGTGGCAGCGAAACTTTAAGCATATTTTGTGTATGCCCGGGATACAGGGCTAAGCAGGGTAATGCAGTTGAATACAGGGTGGGCTGTCGTGGCAAAAGTGCAAAATTTAGAGTTTTTCCATTCATATTTTGGAATTTAGGCAACAAAATAGTTCAGCTTCTCAGCACTTTAGTTATTTGTGTCTTCTTAACTCTTATACTAGACAGCGATCATGTTGGGAAACAGTTTTCAAGAATTTCACTGTAAAAATGGATCGAAGTTCGTTCTGAGTAAGGTGCTTTAAGGCAAGGGCAAAGTAAGGTAAAAAAAATGAGAGATTAGAGCAAGCACATTGAAGAGAACAGCCTTGAAGCCGCTCTCACAGTTGCGTTTTTAATGGAAAAATGGTCTGTGGGGATACTGTTTTGGAATTCCCAAGCAGTTAATTGCTGGCATGAAAAGGCGTCTGGACCGATACTGCCTTGTGGTGTATGTATGTTCTGTTTTTCAGACCTATCTTTTGTATGGCAGCTATACCATATAGTTGTCCGATTCTAATAAAACTTGGTAGAATTATAAAAAGAAAATAGAAAACCAACGATAACAAAGTTTGGAGACGTTTCTATTGAAAAGAAAAAAGTTTTCTCACTAAAACTGGTTTTCCGATCGATTGTTCCTATGGGAGCTATGAGATATAGTCATCCGATCCGGTCGATTCTGACATATTAGTAGTGTGCAGCAAGAAAAAGGCTCTGTGCAAAATTTCAGCTCGATAGCTGTAAAACTGAGAGACTAGTTCGCGTAGAAACAGACAGACGGACAGACGGACAAAGCTCTATCGACTTAGCTCGTCACCCTGATCAAGAATATATATAGTTTATGGGGTCGGAAATGAATATTTCTATGCGTTGCAAACTTCTGGGCAAAATTATAATACCCTTTGCAAGGGTATAAAAACCTGAATCTGGACCGGAGTAAAGAAATTTTTAAAAATGTTGGGTTCAAAAAAAACGATCGGTTACTTTTTATACTTTGTACCGCAGGTACATATAGTATTATTAGTTTGTACAAAAGTATGTAACAGCCAGAAGGAAGCATCTCCGACTCTATAAAGTATATATATTCTTGATCAGCATTATCAGTCGAGTCATGTCCGTCTGTCTGTCCATATGAGCGCACGGATCTCAGATATGGTAAGAGTTAGAAGTTTGACATGTATGGGACATATGCTTTTTATGTCTGCAGGCAGATCAAGTCAATTTTAAATTTTGGCCACGCCCCCTCCTGCCCCCGTAATTTATAAAAAACGTCATATCTCCCACAGTTTTAAAGATAGATGGTTTGTCCCTTCTGGACATATTTAGTAATCAGGATAACTTGATAATCAGCCAAAGAAATGGTGAAGATCGAATACACGATTGTCGAGCTATGATGAAAAGACTGTTCACTGCTGCAGCGCAGTAGCAGCGCTGTCTTAAGCTGCTACTGCAGCATTAAAATTTATGCTGAGCGTATAATTTCGTTGGTACAGCGTATGTTATAGTCGGGCTTGACCGACTTTCTTTCTTGTTTTAAAAAAAAGTTTGTATTTAAAGCACACCCTGGAAAAAGAATTCGTCATATTCGGCACTATAATAAACTCAAACGATGTCAGAAGTCGGTCAATCCCGGACTTTCTCATTCCAAGTACGTAAAGGATTGTTCTGCTCTCGGATTTTTCAATCCTGGAATTCTTGTCTTGATCCCGACATTATGCCACATGGGATTGATTTTACCTTGTTAACCGCACTCGACTTGATCTTTTTGTAGGATCGAATCAAGAAGACCCGATATTGACTTAAGCTCGAAATTCGTACTTGATTTGAATCTTGCATTCGGCTTGATGCAAGTTTGCCCGAAATTAAATTGACCTCGAAATTCAAACTACACACGATTCGAAAAAGGATTGTTTCAAAATTAGCGAGATTGACTTTATCTCCGTATTGAATCTTTATGTTGCCCCAAATGAGCTTCCCACAAGAGCCCCATGCTACTTGTTTAGTGACCTTTTTTGATTTTCAGACCAGCAAGTTCTGGCCGGCTCGAATTCAATAGTTATTTGCATACCCTGGGTTCTATTTTTAATAGACTTTACCTTCCTTCTCATGCCAGCATTGGAGGAAGGCATCATGGTAGCAAGATTCCACACCTAAAATTAAACACTTTGAGCATGTGTGTGTAGTACACATTTAGCCTCATTTTCTTCTTCTCAGTTTCCATCGCTCTTTTGTTTTGACATGGTGCATCCGTACTCACAATCTCGAGTCAGAATTATTTGACTTTCAAGTACGGATTCGAGATTGACCGTAGTCTTTTCGGATTGATACATGGAGCCTTTGGAGCCTGTATTAAGCACAATTTAGTACGACTCGAGCTTGAGATCTCAATTCGAAAGTGAAGATCAAATCAATCTTTTTGAACTTTATTTTATCTCGTTTTAGCTTCCAAAAATTTTCAGGCAGTTTAGTTTTGAGTAAATAGTCACTTTTCCTTAACGTTCGTAATGTCAGTTTATACTTTCAGCTGCTAACAAGCCTCCTGAATCAGATGTTAGAGAGTCGTCTCAGAATTAGAGAACAAAAAAATACTAACATACAAATGCTACATCAACAAAGCACTCAGCTTATCAGACATTGTGGTTTTGTGTATTCATCTAAACTTTTTATGCATAAAGAGGGCCTCAAAAATGGAGTCCCTGTACACTTGGTAATGCATTTAGTTTTTGTTAAGCATTTACAAAAATAAATAATGAGCATATTTTGTTTATTTAAGTTTGTTATTCTTCTTGAGTTTTTTGTTTTTGCTGTTTTGCTGTTGCTGTTGCTGCTTTATGGCTTTCCACGCGGGTGGCTAACTGTTGACGGTGGAGAGCTTAAGATTTCTCAGCCAATACGTTGGCAAATTAGGTTCATGAATTTTGTTTTTCATTTCCCTTTTTTTTTTTGAGAGAAACAGCTTCCAGCAAAGTTTTTAGTGTACTCAGTTTCCTTTTGGCCAAACTTGGCTAGTTGTGTCTACATATCAGCCAGCGATGATTAAGACGCCCACTAACTTCGACTTCGGACCACGACCAACAATGCAAAGTTAAGTGATTACTTTTTGCTGGCCAGCAGCAGCAGAAAAGACGGCAAGTTGTGCTCGTAAATTTATTAAGCAAAAACTTGGAAGAACTTTCGACAGACTGCGCATACGCAAGTTTTGTAATTGTATTCATTCAATGAAGTCTATTCGATGCATTATTCATGAGTTTTTGGGGCGAAGAACACGGCAAAACTGTATCTTAAAATCTGTAGAATTGAGTTATCAATCCCTCTCGACTCTCGCTCTCCGTTGATCTGAAGTTCAACTAAGTACATAATTCTCCACAACCACCCAACTCTGAGCCATATTTATGCCGCATTGTTCCTACATGAGGAGGAGGAAAAAAAACAAAAAACTGAACAGTCAGCAGAATATCCTTTGCCAAAATCCTTGCTGTGTGCTGCAATCGCAATGAGGCAATCAATCAAAGCGCAAATCGCTTTGGTGTCGCAAAGCACCGCTGGGCAAAGACTTTTCGCCTTAGGAATAATATCCATCATTGCAGCACACAGAGCACCAGCACCAGCACCGTCCAAGTCCAAGTCATCGTAATCGTCTTCATTTTCAGCGGGCATGCCGCGAAGTCGGAGACGCCTTTGATGCACAGGCCATGACTCAGAAATCGACGCAGGATGGGGAGTGGTGTGCAACCATACGAGTCTCCCGTCTGCCAGTCTCAAGTCTCTGCCCTTGTGCAATCTCTTGCTGCGTAATCACATTCAAGTGCCGGGGCTCCTACATGTGTGTGTGTGTGTGTTGTGTCCCTCCCCAAACCCATATGTGTGGCAGGGCGAGGGCGAGGCAATGCCGAAGCTGTGCTGCATATAAATGTTTGATTTATGCATCCAAAATGCTTGACTCGCAGCCAAAAAGACTTCGATACTGCACAGTGGTACAATTAAGTGGGAAATGGGAGGAAGGAATTTAAACCGTTTGGTTTAAGGATGTACTTAAACTAAAAGAAGTGTTCCAAAATCCACAAATATGTTTGAATTGAGAACTAAGGTTTTTGAATCAAGAACATTTCTTATTTTTAGAAAACGCATTCTTATTATAAGTACTGTATATCTTAAGTTAAGTACATCTTAGACTGAGGGCCATTTTCTCATATTCCTCTTTTCATAGCTCATGCTCAAAATGCACAGCAGTGCACACTCACCTAACCCTTGCAAAAACGGGGAAACGGCCCCAAACAGAGAAATCCCTAAGAAGTATGCAACGAAAAGTGGAAAGTATTCTTAAGCGAATCTGTGCTTCAAATTCCCAACTGGTTCTAACAGTTTGCTTATGAAACGATTGTAGATTGTGGAAATCCGTCTATTTCTTTACTGTAAACCGAACCTCTTAACATATAAAAGCTGAACCTAAACCTATTCCGAACCCATATTTTCGGTTCAGCTTAAAAACAAAGCTAAAAACATGTAAGAAATTGGCGTCTCGCAGTTATTTGGTAGGTTTTGGCAAAATTTCCGTACTCAAACTGCAATTTTTCCATTTCCTGAATCTGAGAACAAAATCTTGTTTTAAGATCGTTTTCTGTAATTTTGTAAATCTTCAAATAACATTTTCTGAGGATAATGGGATTAATTTTAGCCCGTAAAAATGTTGAAGAAGTTCAAGATATGCTCAAAACCGACGTGAACTTCGATAAAATCAAAGCGAATAGAGGCGAACGATTGCTTTTGCACGCGTCGCCCAAACTTCAAGCCTTTTCTGTACTTGATTCAAGTTTTTCAATCTTACATTATATATAACTAATTTCAAGCCGGTTTTGTACTTTGTTAAAGATTTTCAATCCTACATTCGTGGACTTAGCAATACATTTTTTTAAAATTCGATTCGGTCTTATATCCAGAATTTTAGTACAAAACAATCTTCAAATTTTAAGTTTAAAACGTGATAAATTAAAGTACAGACGTACCTAAATCTAGAATGTGAAATTTTTCTGAGTGTATGTATTCACTTGTGTTCTACCAATACAAGTCGATTCGTTGTAGTTTTTCGGTCGAAAGCGTTTTGCGGAACCCTTGGGATAAAATTTATTACTAAATAAGTTTACTGATGGGGCTGAACCAAGGTTCGATCTAAGATCTTTGACCAAAAATCTAGAACCCCAAATTTCCGAACTCCAATCATTGGTACCCACGAAGTGGAGCTCCCAAATATATCGGCTTGCACACCTGTTTAGAGTAGAGGTGAGAGGCTAGTTAAGATATGGTGTATTTTCGGTATTCAATTCATTCCGTTTAGTATTCAAAATTTCAAGAATGTTTTGTTCTTGAAAGAACTCAAACTAACGAAGGTTAATACAAACAAAGGTTAATAATATAGAAATGAGAACGAACGTTCTTGTTCAAGAACACTGCGTACTCGGATACCGAACGTACAGAACATATGTTCTCAATATATCCCAAAACCTTCTTAAATCAAGTATATCAAATTTGAAAAAAATTTTAAAAATTAACTTAGTACTTGAATCAAGTATTTCTTGAGTTTTTTCCTGATTTTTATCATAACAGATCTGGGTGGCTCAGATTGAAATAGTTCGCGAACATCTTGTATTTGATACTTTGTGACAAATTAGCTTTTCTTAGTAGGGTTGAATCTTCTGCTGTATCCCCAAATATTTAAATAAATGTGACATTTTGCATTGTTACTGATCCTTCCTTTGATGGTCCGTATGGAAAGAACTTTGGTTTCACAAAAACAGCAGTAAAACAGTGCTTCCTAAAAAATTCTGAGCAAACATTCCGCGAGACGCAATAAATATTGTTGGGCAGGTTAAGGATAGCATTTCCTCAAACTCGAAAAAACCTCAAGCCCGCTTTTTGCTTTCTAAACTCTGATTTACTAACTTCTGATTTATTATAAGCCTTGGAATTTCGGTAGTGATAAAAAGAATCTAAAATAATATAATCAGTGATTTGGTAGATTTGACACGATGGCTGAGAAATGTGGGATACAGATCTGTAGTTTTCAACATATTGATAAAAATTTCTACTTTGAAAGCCACTGGCATAACTATTTTATTCTATGCTAATTTGACTTAAGTTTTATTATAAAAGCCTATTTAAATCTCCTTTGAATAAATGTTGTGTCCACGAATTTGGTTACCATTCGACAAAGTTATTTAGGTGTTTCTGAGTACACATCGATCATCTAGTACTATTTTTTGAGTGTGTTTTCATATTAGTGTTTGCTTTAACATGGATGCAACTAAAAGTGTAATATGGTATGATTTGGTAATAAGGTGTTCAACTTGTGTGGCTTGCTTGCTTTATCTTGGATGTGAGCACTTATATGGCATCTTCCGTTGAATATCCTTGCCTGAATCCAAATTGGAGTGCCGTTTACCTATTTCTGTAGTCTTATAAGCAGAACCAAGTAGGGGATCCTAGCTTACGATCTATTTACCTCTAATTTAGGGGATCTTCGTGGT
>JAWNNO010001156.1:0-38414 GCA_035044985.1 Lordiphosa fenestrarum | reverse complement strand
ACATCATGGACTAGCGGATCAAAATTAATGGTATGACGGATGAGGTTTACTGACAAAAAGAGTTGCTCTGGTTTGCACGCAGGTATGTATGTTTGTAAGTACCTATATTTGTTCCTTATAGGCGTCTTAGCCGCTAACCGAATTCTACACTATATTCATATGGTAGGAGGACATCATAAGCAATGCGCCAAACAAGTTCAAAAGCAATAAAAGCCTTGAAAAGTCGTAAACCATCTTGCAGAAGGCAATTCAGCTATGAACTTGAAATTTGGTATGTGGTTTAGCCGTATTGAGTTGGTTATATTACCATATTGCCCATTCATATTAAGAACGGGTTATGAATTGGTTCAAAAATGAACTGGAATATTGTTATGTAGCGTTCAAATGCGTAAAGAACTGGATGTTTCGATAAGCTGCTTAATACTTTACTTAATTAGTTTGGACAAGTTGAAAGGCCTATATGGGACTATTGTACTCAAAAGCCATGGCCTTTATTTAGAACATGGAAGGATTACTTAACTTGGAACTAAGAAAAAACTGCTTTTGATCAGCTTTCAGCTGTGATCCAACAAAACACATTAATCTAATGTAGCAATCCCAGCAATCCCTCGTTAAAAACGGAGACCAAACGGCCAGATTATAGATGGCTGCATACCCAGCCACAAAACATAGATCAAGCTTTAAGCTGACCACGATTCCTTTTTTATGTTCTAAGCTCCACTGTGCCGCATAAGCAATAAATGTGTTTTTGTATATGCATGTGAGTGCCGAAACTCTCGGCATGGGATAGAAAGTCGTTGAGTGGATGTTGTACGCTCCATGCTCTGGGCCCCTGCCTAGATTTTCAACATGTGTTGGCTGTGCCATCTTTTAATGTCCCAAACACCTAACTCCAGTGTGTTGGCCATTCCCATACCCATTCCCTGCATCATCATCATCATCGCCAGCAATGCCAAAGCCAGCTGCCGCCCCTTGATGGCTCTAGTGGGCGTGGCCGGTACATGAACGCTTTTGCGCGCACTTAGCAGCTGGACATAGTGAAAAATGCATGTGCAGGACACAAACAAACAAACAAGCAAACCAAAAAAAACCGTCAGCAAATGTAGGCGACAACAACATGTTTCCGTTTTCGTGTTTCAGTTTCGGCAGGGACACTGTCAATGAGAGAAAAATGATGCCAGCGTGGAGCTGGAAGTGCTGCGCCGTTACTAAATTATTACTGAGGTTTCGCTTTCAGATGTTGTTGCTTTTGCATTTTAAGATCCCACAGATCCCACGACGCGTAATGGGCGCGGCCAGGACCAACTTGTTGTTGCTGTTGTTGTTGGACAGCTGACGTGCCATTAGCGCGAAAATTGGCTCCTAGCCCCCTGGCTTGCCTTCAACTGGGGCCAAGGGGGCGTATACATAATTTCGTCTGTGCTGCATGAATTTTTAAACCCAAGCGCAGGTAGCACAAAAAATGGCAACACTTATTAATGTTTGAGCAGGCAGCAGTCAGGAGCAGCAGCAGCGGCAACAAGAACAACATTTGCGGCTTACAGCGCAAGCGTTTGCCCGGGAATTTCCTGAAAAAGCTGAGCGAGAGAGGGCCTGCACAGCATCCTTTGCTCGCGCTCTCTCTCTCTCTCTACGCTGTGGCGCTTTTGTGTCTGCCTGGTAGCTGCCACCCGCTCTGAGCACCCCCCCCCCCACAAAGTGTTTGCTTTGTAGATTTGAATCTTTTTTTTTTGTTTTTGGTTTTTGGTTCATGTGTGCGTCGGTTGGTGTGCATTTTCCTTACACCTTAAGAGCAAACAATATCCCAGCGCCACGCACTCAACTTAATTTTTGTTGCAACATTATATTTTTGTTGTCAGCAGGCCCCCCCTTTCCCTGCCCCTGCCCTGCCCCTTTTCCCTTTGCCTTGAAATTGCGTATGCTTTGCGCTTAATCTGAGGTTAAATACATGTGTTTGTTGTGTTTGTTAGGGCGGAAGAAGGCAGCGGCGGCGGCGGTGGCGGCGTTGTTGTTGTGGTGGTTGCCATTTTTATTTTTACTGTTATTGTATGTGTGTGTGTGTGTGCGCCATTTTCATTTTATATGCTGCTTAGCTTTCAGTGCGTGACCTTTTCTTTCATTTTTACATTCACTTGCCATTATTATTGCTGCTGTTGTTGCTGTTGCTGCTGTTGCTGCTGTTGCTGTTGCTGCTGTCTGTATTTTTCTTTTTGCCTCATTGCAGGCGAACCACAAAATCTGCTTTTGTATTTCCAGCGTCTTTGAAGCGGCAGCCACAGCCACACCAACAACAACAACAATCTTACACAAATTAGCATAATGGATTTTTTTGTCAAAGCTTCCCCGCCGCCTGCCGCCTGCCGCCTGCCTCCTGCCCCCTGCCGTCGCCCCTTGGCTTTTGTAAAATCAACGCGCCTCGCTTTTCCTCTCACTTAACGCTTCCATGTAATTTGCGGTCTGTGTGTCCCCTTAATCACGATATGCATTCACATTTGCCTAATCATTTGGCTTAATTAATTGGCCAGGTGAGTTGGGGCCAACAGCAACAGTCCGTTGTGTTTGCGTTTCGGTGGGTGGGGGGTGCGGGGGCCCACATTTTAATTTATTAAAATCAAAATTGTTTGAGCTTTGATTTGCCGCGCAGTTCAATTAGTTTAATGTGGTCACTGCTGGCGATGCTGACTGACGATTGACTGTTGATTACCAGGATTCATTTCATATTATTGCAAAATTTTGTTGCGAAAGAAACGTTTGACATGCCTTCCGCTTTTGCGAGCGGAACTGAATTTTGTCATTTTTTGATATTGAAATTAATATCGAAATGAATTTCGGCGCCGGTTTCGTAATGATAATGAGACCAAATTGATTTGGTATGGGAACCATTAAGGTTTGGAAAGCCATTCAACTAAAACGGTAGAACGATTAAAGATTCATTACAGTAAATGTTATTTTTTATTATTTGGAACCAATTACTTTGGACGGATTCATTAGACAACCGCTCACTGTATTGATTAGAACACTTTGAGGAGGGATGATCAATTCTTTTCCCAACCCAAAAGTACCACAAGCTAGGAAGGAGACTATTGAGGCGAAAAGCGTTGACCTTATCTGACTTTTAAGACCACACTTCCAAGGTCCCGGCTAATGATCCACTCTCAAAACAGCTTTAAACAACCGACATTTAAGCTAAACTGTAAATAATACAATAGTTTTACAAGGCTTTATGTGTCCTAACTGTTTTTGCCTTCTTTCTTAACCATTGGCGGTTTCAAGCAGCTGGGACAAGAAGTAAATTTCAATCTTATTGGCTGGTGGCAAAGTAAAAGGGCATGAACAGAGCGCTCTGATCTTAGCAAGCAGATGCATTAGAATGAATCTAAATGCCGTCGCTTCTGGAAAGAGAGTTTCTGCTGAGAATCTTACGCTTAGGGATTTAGCTCCAAAATTAGATATGGCAGAGCGCAGTTCAAGTCTTCCCTCTACAAAAATGACAAGCTAATGGATGTGTCTCACGTGCAGAGAGGTGTGGCTCGCGAGCTGAGAGCTGTGGCTCACGAGCCGAGAGCTGGGTCTCATAAGTCAAGAAATGTTGCTCACGACAATATAGCTATAGCTCTCGAGTTGAGATTTTCGGCGCAAGAGCCGGTTGATGACTGGATGTGGCTCCAAAACCGAAAGCTGTAGCTCACAAAGCGAGAGCTGCGGCTAATGTGCCAGGAGCTGTGGCTCACGAGACTAGAGCTATAGCTCGCGAGCTGAGACTTTCGGCCCGAGAGCCGGTGGATCGACCACGGCTCCCGAGCTGTGGCTCTCAACTCAGTGCAGAGTGCTGTGGCTCCAAAACCGAGAGCTGCAGCTCATGAGCCTAGAGCTGTGTCTTATAAGCCAAGAGATGTTGCTTACAAAACTACAGCTATAGCTCACTAGTCGAGATTCACGGCTCCCGAGCTGAAGCTCTCAACTCAGAGCAGAGTGCTGTGGCTCCAAAACCGAGAGCTGTAGCTCTCAAACCGAAAGCTGCAGCTCACGAGTTGAGACCTGTGGTTCATGAGGCAAAAAATGTAGCTCACAAGAATACAGCTATAGCTCACGAGTCGAGACCTTCGGCCAGAGAGTCGGTAGATGACTCACGGCTCCCGAGCTGTGGCTCTCAACTTAGAGCAGTGTGCCGTGGCTCACAAGTGGAGAGCTGATTAAGAGCTCACGAGTCGAGAGAGCTGGTTGAGCGCTTACGGCTTTCGACCTAGGACTAGGACTAGGCCGGATTGATGCTTCCAAGCCCTGCCAGAGAACCAATGTCAGAATTTCAGAATATGAACTTGTGAGCTCTATGGGTACCAAACGCGTCAACAGCAGTCAACGACATCCGCATTCTCCTAAAAGTCTTCGTTTTAAGTTGTGATCAAAGAGCCTCACCTTAAGGAATAAAATTCAACAGCGATTAGCTTACTTTTTCTTCTTTCTTCAGGGAAATTAATAACACAACAGCTTAAAAGTCTCAGATGCAGCAATTAGTCAGAAAGAAGCGTCTTCGATAATATAAGTATTATATATATATATCAGAGCTGCAAACCGGTTTTAAACCGAACCGGTTCGAACCCGGAATTCCGACTTTCAGATTACTGTGAACCGAACCTTGAACCGAACCTTTTAAGGTATTAAAGCTGAACCTGAACCCGTTCCGAACCCAAAATTTCGGTTCGGTTCAACAAAAATTATAGATTTCAACTATTTCCCAGTGACTTCTTCTGTTATCCTGATGGAATTATCCACATTACATTACACTTTTCGTATGTGGACTAAGAAATTGCATTTCACTTTAAGGGCTGTATCCAGAACTTCGAAGTTTTTATTTCGTCACAATACTTTATATAAGTAGAAACACTTTGTCATTGCTTTGATGGACATGAGCTGTATGAAAGTGTTTCTATTTATATAAAGTATTGCGAAATTTCATCCCAATCCAAAGTCGAGACAATTCCCTAACAGTTTATGTCGGTTGTAGGTCGCTTACTATATAAACGTGGATAAAGCTTGGCTGAACCAAGGTTCGAACCAAAACCTCGGCCCAAAAACCTTGACCCTCAAAATTCTGAACCTGAACCATTGGTAAATTTTGGTTCGAACCCGCGAGCCGGAGATCCCCGAAATTTTTTGGGTTTGCAGCCCTGATATAAATACTTGATCAGCATCAATGGAAGAGTCGATATAGCCACATTCGTCTGTTCGTCCGTCTGTATGTAGGCTAAGGGCTAAGAAGTTTTGTCGCTTCTGGTTATACTTAGTAGTTATTACAATGAATCGATCCATTGAAGGAATTGGGCAGATGGAATGAACGATAGCCGAGCTACTTATTTGGAAATCAAACAATTATGCTGGACAGCACTGGCTGAAACAGTGATGGGCAGCACTGCACACAACAACGCTTGCAGATTATGAAATTTTTTGATCAAAATTTCACTTTTTTAACCACTTTTTTATCGAAAAATTGTGTTCAACGACGAAGCTCTTTTCTTCTTTTTGCACAAACAAGATTGAGAAGACACAGACAGGACAAAAGGTCCTTAGACTTGTTTCTCTGGGGCTATGTTAAGACTCATGTCTATAGCGACACGCACGCATGAAGCATTGGAAGCCTATAATGAAGAATTTACTCGTAACATACCTGCCGAAATGTTGCCAAAATTGAACCCAGCGTATGAACCACTTACATAAAATCATCTATTAACATTAAATTGGATAATACCTTATCATCCAATCGGCTTAAAACTCAGTTTGTGAAAAATATGAAATATATACTTGACCAAAACTAAAATTTTCATAGAACATAGCATACTTTAAAGGGCATTAAGCAGTACATATTTTGTGTGTATAAATGTAGGTAAAGTTATTTCAACTTATAAACTCCTCCTATTCTATTGAAACGATGAACTAAATAAATTTGACATTTGAATCGCTACATTCCACATACATTTTATACATAAATTATTTTAAATAAACTAAATATTAATTCCAACAGTTCAGCTGTTTAAATGCATTTTGTGTTATCCCAAAATTTGTTTGCTACAAAGATTTATGTTCAACTGAGCCCAGACTAAAACTATATTTAGGGCCAACATCATAATTCTTCATGCTTAATACGAAATTCAGGCTATAAATATGCGAAAAGGCTGTTTCCATTAAGCGAGCGTGCACGACTCGCACCTTGCCACGCCTCCGCCGCCTGCTGTCAGCTATAAATTCTCATTAATAAATCAAGTGAAAAATCAAAAGTGTCTCATAATAAAAACTAATATATATGACTGGGTAAACAAATGAACGAACCGACACACGGGCCAACAAACAGCAGGCAGGCCAGAGTATCAAGCATACGCATTGTTGTACAGGTGCGAAAATAGAAAGAGAGGTGGAGAGAGAAAGCGACAGAGAGTGAGTGTGGGAGAGTGTGAGAGTGCTCGCTCTCGCCCTCTCTCTGGGTCTGCACAGCACTCACAGACTTCTGGTGAAGATAATCAGATTGGAGCTTTGTTAAACTGATAGCTGTAAAAGCGAGGTGCGAGAGAGAGTCAGAGGAGACTAGAGGAGAGGAGAGGAGAGACGCTCTGGTTCGTGCCAGGTTAGCGGCCCTTGCATGAGGCTGTGTTTGAGTTATGACGTCATTAAAACGCACAGCCTCACCTTGTTCAAATATGAAATAGCAGTCAGCCATGGCCGACCCCAGCTTCTGGCATCTGTGAGATGTCGTCGCTTTGTTTGTTTGACGCTCTCTTTCGCTCTGTCTCTGTGTGTGTGTGTGTGTGAGTGTGTGAATTATTTGCGCGTTTTTACTCATATTTCCTGGCATTTTATCACTTTCGCAGCAAAAACCTAAGCACACTTTTTGGGACTCTGCGTGTTTGGCACCATTTGTCATGCATTTTTCATTTTCTGCAAATGTCAACGTCGCCACTTGAACAACAATAACACATCCCTAAGCCCATTGAAACATCTATGGACCCAGCCACCACCCAGTCGCTCGCTCACTCTTTGCCAGTTGCTGTGTCATTTTGACATTTGTTTACATATTTATGTCAGTCAGTTGGTCGCTAGGTTGCCCAGCTTCAGCGCTGGCTTCAGTTCACTTCATTTCACCATCTCGTGCACGTTTGCTTTTCCTTTTCAACTTGTATGTGTTTGCCAGCCATTCACTCTCAACTGCCAGCTGTCCTGTGGCTTGGGCCTGGGTCCTGGGGTCCTGGCTCACTGACAGCTTGCTAAGCATCGTCATCAGCATCCTCTGTGGCCGGTTTTTATTTTTGCAGCCTGCACTTCAGGCAGCCTTCAGTCATTTGGCGTTAGGTGTGGGCGTTGTCTGATCTTTCATCATCGTCAGTGTCCAAGCTTTGGACAATTTTATGGGTAACTCGCGCACACACACATACAGCATTACAAATATGCCCGATATACATACACTTGGAGAAAATAGAGGGGCTAACAGAGTTTAAAAAGTTCTGAAAGTAGATTTCTGGAATTTAAATTTTTTATGTCCAATAAAATTTCAAGAAAATTCTAGAAAATACTTTACTCAAATATGTTTGAAATATATGGGATTTAGTACAATAAGCATATATATTTAAGTCTCCAGCAAGTACACTGAGCGAAAAATCAAGAAATTTCAGTATAAAGAGGCAAAATATTCTTGATTTAAGTACTAAATTTTGATTTTTAACTCTGAACGAAAGGTACACAGGTACGCTGCCGGATCGGATAACTATAACATATAGCTGCCATAGGAACGATCGGTTGAGAAACTAGTTTTAGTATGAAACACTTTTTTATTTTCAAAGAAAACGCCTCCAAACTTTTGTATTTCTTAGTTTGCTATTCTTTTCCATGATTCTGCCAAGTTTGGTCGAAATCGGTCAGCTATATAGTAAAGCTGTTATAGAAAAGTTAAGTCAGAAAACTAGTCTTAGTAAGAAAATCTTTTTGGTTTTCAATGCAAACGTCTCCAAACTCCTGTATTTACTAGTTTTCTTTGCTTCTCCATGATTCTGCCAAGTTTGGTCGAAATCGGACATCTATATAGTATAGCTGTCATAGAAAAGTTGAGTCAGAAAACTAGTTTTAGTAAGAAAAACTTTTTTGTTTTCAAAGTAAACATCTATAAAATTGGCATATATTTATTTTATAAGCTTTCACACAATTCTTCAAAGTTTTGTCAAAATCGGATGACTATAGGTTATAGCTGCCATAGGATAGATCGGTCGAGAATCAAGTTTTAGTAAGGAAAACTTTTTTGTTTTCAAAGAAAACGCCTCCAATCTTAGTATTTCTGAGTTTGCTATGCTTTTCGATGATTCCAATAAGTTTGGTCGAAGTCGTACATCTATATAGTATAGCTGTCATAGAAAAGTAGAGTCTGAAAACTATTCTTAGTAAGAAAAACTTTTTGGTTTTCAATGCAATCGTCAAGTTTATTTTAAATTTTTTGCCACGCCTTCTGCCGCTCCTGCAATTTCAAAAACTCCTCCTCAAACCAAACATTGAACAAAAAATATTGCTAAAAACTTCACCCTTCTTTTTCCCAGTGTACCGACACACGTAGGCCCGCATGTGCGGCTCTTAAAACTTTATTATGTACCTGACCCGCCTTTGCTTTTGACTTCTGGTTGATGCTCCCCGCTTCTCCTTTTCTCCTTGGGCTTCTTCTGTTTCTGACTTTGCCTTCTGTCATTCGTCTCTCTGCTTTATTATACACCAGCTTCACTTCCGGCTTCATTACGCTGCACGGAGCAGGACAAAACTCATTTCCAGCGGGTTATGAAACCCAGAAAAAAGAACAAAATAATCAAAAAACCCCCAAAAATAGTTTTTGGCAGGCAAAAACGAGAAATGCCACTCAACTCATAACTCAACGGCCAGCAGCTATTAATAAACCTGTGTCAAACTTTTAGAAACTCAACTAAAAACGCAACTTTTGTGGGGAAAGCAGAAGCATTGTTGTGCGGCTATGCATTAAAAATGAACCAGCCAGCCCTGTGGGAGTGCTCCAGGCTTAACCCTTTGTTAAAAGTTCAGATCGGATGTTAGAAGCGAAACTGATGGCACTCCATGCATCACAAGTTGAATACATTTGGATATTTGAAGAGCAAGTTGCCATCAGTGGGTTAATTGAATCATTATTTTGACTCCAGCGCTGATTAACCCTTCCCCCAAAGCTGCTGCCAACTGCAACCAACGGGCACGTGCCCAACGCCACTGGCAACTGCTGGCAAAACTGGGCAAAGTTATGTGCTTAAAATAAATAAAATTCATAAACACCAACGAACGTCGAACGTCGTCGTCGACGAACGACCAACGACCGCTTGGGGGCCGCATGCGTTAACCTTTGGCATTTTTAATTAAACGGAGAGCGCATAAAATATCGACACTTAATTTGCAAAAAAAAAAAGAAAGGAAGAAAAAAAGATGGCTGGCAGAAAATTAAGCAGCCGGTAACGACAACAACAGCAGCAGCAGCAGCGGCAGCAGCAGCGGCAGCGGCAGCTACCAGGGCAGGCCATAAAGCAGCTGCCAGCTACCGAGGCGATTTAACGAACCGCACCGAGAGCAGCCGAGTGTATTCTATTGCATTAAAGGTGAGATCTCACCAGGCCCAGGACGGCGGCAAAACGAACGAGCCTATTAACAGCAACAAGGACAACAGGAAATGATTACAGCAACAGCAGCAACAACGACGACTGGCAGCAGCCAAAGCTGCGACGTGCTCTTAATTAAGAACTCATGTTAATTGTAATTATTTGGCACATGAAATTTTTATTAATTTATGCCGCTGGCAGCAGCAACAAAGGTGTAAGGCTGGCACATAGTTGCTGTTGCTGCTGCTGCTGTTGCTGTTGCTGCCGTAGTGTTAATGATGATGCGGCTGCTTAGTATGCCGTGGATGTGTGTGGTGTGTGTGTGTGTGTGTGTAATGGGCCTAGCAGGGGCACGGGCACGGCTCAAGACCCGGGACCTGGCGTTGAAATATAAAACGACCAAATGATGAGGCCTGCCATCATCATACGGGGCCTGCTGCGCTCATAAGTATGCTACACATACACACACACGCATTTGATATGAGTGTGTGCGTGTGTGTGCGTATAGTGTAGATCTCTGCAGCTTATGGGCGTTGTCAGCGTTGCCAGATGCCAAAGTGAACTGTATCTACTCTTGGAGAATTTTATGGTTCAGTTAATTTGAAAAACAAGCTAACCTTTTCTATTCTAACTCGACCTAACCAAACTTTAACTTATTTAGCCTTAAACTTGGCCTTGCCTTGCCTAGTTTTAAACAATTTCTTTGTTTTTTTATTCCAATTTAGGCCAAGACAAAACACTAAACATACCTATCTCCATACTGACTTTAAACAGCAAGATGTAGGAGAAAGAAGCAGAGGTAAGGTGGGCAAACACCAGCGGATGTGGAATCTCTCAAATTATGTGCAAGACAAGAGACATAAAACTCACAATAAACTATCTGCTACAGCTCCAAAAGAAGCGACTTTAGACTACTCATAGGCAAACAAACGGGACACTGGCTAGCAGCCGCTCATGCCATATAGCTAGGCATTACGACAGAGGACACCTGCAGGAAATGCATGGAACCTGAAGATGCAGATACAATTGAACACCTCATTTGCAGCTGCTCAGACAATTTCTACGATAAGATTAAAACTTCTGCACTTTTCAAAGAAGCGGCCAAGAGGTGACCCAAACAATAATTGGCATTTGCCAAAACGTCAAAAATCCTCCTGGATTTCTAACTCAAACGTACCCAAACAATCACTCGGCCTTATTAGACACCTTAAGGTCTATGTGTGACCCCATGTGGGATCAGCCGGAACTACCTACCTACATAATATTATACTAATTTCATTTCAATTTCATTTCAATATTATATCAAACTTATTTCAATTTTATTTCCATTTAACCTTTATGTACAGGGTGGTCCATTAAGTGTTTGGAATTTGAACTATTCATAATAAGACTTTAACGAGAAAACTAAGCTAACTTCAACTGTGCCGAAGTTTTTATAACCTTGCAAGTGCTCGCTTAAATATTTTCAAAAAATACTCGTTTTCCCATTTTCCGACCGATCGTTAGTATGGGAGCTATAGGATAGAACTATAGAACTGTGTAAAAGCGCGATAAACAAACAAATACAAAATAGCAGAATGCTACCATTAAAAACAAAAAAGTTTTTCTAACTTAGACTGTTTTTCAGACCTATCTTTTGTATGGCAGCTATACCATATAGTTCTCCGATTTTAACAAAACTTGGTAGAATTATAAGAAAACATATAAAATCTACGATTACAAAGTTTGGAGACGTTTCCATTGAAAAGAAAAAAGTTTTTCATACTAAAACTAGTTTTCCGACCGATTGTTCCTATGGGAGCTTTGAGATATAGTCATCCAATCCGGTCGGTTCCGACATATTAGTAAAGTGCAGCAAAAGGAAGACTCTGTGGAAAATTTCAGCTCGATAGCTTTAAAACTGAGAGACTAGTTCAGGTAGAAACAGACAGACGGATGGACAAAGCTCAATCGACCTAGCTCGTCACCCTGATCAAGAATATATATAGTTTAGGGGTCGGAAATGAATATTTCTATGCGTTGCAAACTTCTGGGCAAAATTATAATACCCTTTGCAAGGGTATAAAAACGTCAAATGTCATTCAGAAAGCAACTTATATTTAGTAAAAACTTTGACATTTTCGAAATGGGTAGCTATTCGCTTGCAGAAAGTGGGGCAAATATTAAAAACATATTTCCAAAGTGGCGAGTCCTCGACTTAAACTGTGCGAAATTTGAAAAGAAACATTTCAAAAAAAAACAAAATGTTCCGAAAACTGAAATTGTGGATCAATTCGAGAAGCGAGTTAGTGAGACTGGAATGTTTGTGGATAAACCAACCTGTGCACGTACTCGGCCGCTGCGCTCGACCAAAAACATTGCTGCAGTTGCTGAAAATGTGCGTGAACAGCCATCGAGGTCAACTCGCCATCGATCTCAACAATTGTACAATTCGCGCACTTCTTTGATTCAAATTTTTACATAAAGACCTGTCCAAGAAGCCGTACAAAGTTCAATTGATGCAGCAGCTAAAGCCGAATCGTCTACAGTTCGCAAATTGGGCGGAAGATCGTTTGCCACGCAGATGCTGAATTTTACCGAAAAATCATCGTTTCGGTTGAAACCACATTTCCATCTCGGTGGTTATGTTAATTAACAAAATTGTCGCATCTGGGGCACAGAAAATCCGCATATTGTCGTCGAGAAGCCAATGCACCCATCACCTGTCACTGTTTGGTGCGGATTTTGGCCTCGAGGCATTATTGGTACATTTTTCTTTGAAAATGAAGAAGGAGCCACGGTGACCGTGAATGGTGAGCGCTAACGCGCAATGTTAAGTGATTGATTCTTCGAGGAAATTAAAGCCAAAGACTTGAACGATAATTGGTTTCAACTAGACGGCGCTACCCAACCAACATTTGGAAGATCATTTTAACAAAAATCAGCTTAATGAGTCTTTTTGAGCTCTTTTGATGATTAAAAGGGGATAAGTATCATGAGCGATTAAAAGAAGACTCGAAAAAGAGTCGTACTTATGCTCAAAGTGTGATTTATTGAAATACTCCTGAAAAAGACTCAAAAATTACTCCAAAATGAGTCAAAACTGTTCAGAAGAATGGGTTAAAATCGACTCCTCAAGATGAGTCGCGGCTAGGGTACAATTTTCTCCCGACAAAAGTATCTGATCAGAAAAAGAGCGCACTTATGGCTATTTCAATCAGACCGAGGACTCGAAAAAGACTCGAATGTGATCAAAAGGTTGATAAAATGTTTGCTGGGTATGTGCCACAATCGATCTTCTGCGCCCTAACTTCAAAAATCGTATAATCAGCAAATATGGAGATGTGAATTGGGCTGCCAAGAACCGTTAGACTATTATCTTTGGGGAGCGGTCAAGAGGACAATGCTGAAACAATTGATCAGTTAAAAAACGAGATTCAAGTTGCAATTGCTGTAGTTTTAGTTTTATTTTGACTTCATTTAAATGTCAGACGCTGTGTGAGATCCGAGTTGGAGGCTTTAACTGGAAGCTGTCTGTATTGCCTAGAAGAACCACCTTACGTTGTTATTTTCAGATCATATCGTGACTGATTCTAAATTAGATTAGCTATTGCCCTGTGCGTTGAGTCGAAAGAAGTACCAAAAACAAAGCCAGTTCTAAATGCCCAACCAAAATAGCAATAATTCAATTTCCAAACGTAATCGCTTCCAATTAGGTTTAACATTTTCTTTCAATTTGATATTTTTCACGCCTTTTTGCTTCGCCCACAACTCACTGGCTGCAAACTGACACTTTTAGCCGGAATATTAAAAATAGATGCCCCAACAGCAACAAAACAAAGAGTAATAAGCAGAGGCAGAGACAGAGGCAGCAGCAGCAACCGTAGCAACCGAAGTAGGGCTGGTCAGAGCAAGGAGCTTGGCCTTTCCCCCCCACCCAAGCCAAATGCTGAGGCAAAAAACCCCCAGCGAGTTGTTATACCGTGGGTTACGTTCGAAGAATTTATAAATATTTTATTAAACTGTGCGCTGCTGTGGCAAGTTTTCCCTCCACTTTTGCCTTTCTTTTTTTGCGAGCGTGCAGGGATTTGCCTATGCGGATGATGATGAGACCGAGAGATCTTCCACCTCCCAACGCTCTCGGTTTGATAATAAAGGCAAAGGCAAAAAGGGAGCTTGGTGGCGCGCTTTGATTGATTGATGGCTGAATGAGTTTCTGGTTGGCCTCATTTCATTGCGCAGTCATCATAAACTCACGCGGCCACATTTCAAGTGTATACATCCAAACAACAACATGGTTATTGTTCTTTTTAGATAATTGTGGCGGAGCCATGTGTGTGGCGGCAACCGGAAATGGAATTTTGCAGTCACACGCACACGCTTCCGTTGGCTGTCTTTTGGCTCATTCGCACTCTGATTAAGCTGGGCAAGAAGCTCCCTAACTGGATTACAATTTCACAAGCGAATTGAGTGACAAAGGTTGACAGTTGCTGGCAGAGGCAGCAGCGGCAGTGGCAGAGGCAGCTGCCTTTTTCCATTTGCTCGCGTTGTATTTAAATTTCATGCTCTTTGCATTTTCACAGGATATTGCTCAGGCATATACAAATATTTGACGATTAAAATGAAACGAGTGGAACTAGGCAAGGGGTTCGTGGAGTGCGGTTCAGTTGCCAGTGATAATGATGATGTGTAATGCTGATGTCAGATAATTTATGACATTTTTTTTTAACCAATGCACTGTGGTGCGAGAGTGGGTTTTTTCACATTCTTCACTGAACCCAAGTGGGATGCCTTGTTACTTGTTCCTGCCTTGACTGTCAGTTCTTTCCATACATTCGGACCATAGCACAAGGTCTGGAAACCAGATTAATTTATTTGCCCATCGCAAACAGACAAACAAACCGAGTCTCTCGATATCTGCATTTATATGGAAATGATATAGTAAATTTCGCATATCACACAAACTGCAAATGCATTCAGTTGCTGTTGCTGTGGCTGAAATGCAGTTTGCTGATGCATATGCCAAATCAAGGCTGCAACTGCCCCGCCTCGCCTCGACCCGCCTCGCCACTACACACAGTTTTTGCTTTTCACTCGCTTAAATTTTAGATGACATTTCTAAGCGAAGAATCCTCTCATCTATACAGTATTGTGGCATAGTCAGCGTCATTGTTTTTGCTGCTGTTGTTGCTGTGGCAGTTTCGAATTTCATTACACTTTTCTTTTGTTTCAGACCGCGCCGTGTTCGGAGAGGAAATTGCATAGCGACGACCCCCCAAATTGAAAATGAAACTGTACTAAACGGAGGGGGTGGAGCTGTGGAAGTTGTGGCTGTGGCAACTTGATAAATGAAGCATTTCAATTAGTTGCAGCAAAAAAAAAGAAAATAAGTGAGAGATGCACAGCATTTAATGATTTTCGTGTTTGCTCTGCTTTGAGTTTGAAAGTTGTCAATTTGCTTTCAAATAAACGTTCCAACATGTTCCCTGTATTGGGGCTTTATTTGTTAGTGGAAGCTTTTTTGGTTGGTTTTCTAAAGGATATTTAAGTGCAGGCTTTTAAAAGCTTGCCTAAGTTGAACTAATGTTGATAAAAGCTCAGAGCTTGTAAAGCTTTTATCTTAACAAAAGCTGTAAATGGTTTACAACAAGGAATATTGTTGGCTTTTTAGAGCTTCCTATCGGTATTACCGCTTTGTCAAGGATTTGACGCTTAATTTGTGCTTTTTGCAGGTACTAGGACTAGAAGCAATGCCAAAATGAGCTGGTACTGCTTGAAGAACCTTACTTTCCTAGCATTATCCTGGAAACTACAGACTATTTGCAGTTGCAAAGTAATAACTATAACAAAGTTAAACCAACGACAGTAGTCCTTTTCTGGGTTTACTACAGCTTTTAGGCTGACGCTGCACTTAAGAGAAAAACCTGTAAGCTTTCGAACGTTAATTTTTTAAATGTCAGCAATTAAGAGAGATTTTTATGTTAGTCCTGTTTTGTACTTTTGACCTGTTTTTACACGGGTTTTTTAAGTTTAACAAGAAAGAAAGTCGGTCAAGCCCGACTATAATATACTCTGTACCAAGAAATTTTGTCTTTTGATCATAACTCGAAAACCGTTCATCCGATCTTCTTCATTCCTTTGGCGGATCGACAAGTTATTCTAATAACTAAATATGTCCAGAAGGAACAAGCCATCTATCTTTAAAACTGTGGGAGATATGACGTTTTTTCTAAATTGCGGGGGCGGGAGGAAGCGTGGCCAAAATTGAAAATAAACTTGATCTGCCTGCAGACATAAGAAGCATATGTCCCATACACGTCAAACCTCTATCTCTTACCATCTCTGAGATCTGTGCGTTCATACGGACAGACAGACAGACGGACAGACGGACATGGCTATATCGACTCGGCTGTTGATGCTGATCAAGAATATTATAACACAAACTTATAATACTCTATGTACCTACGGTACAGAGTATAAAAATTCATGAAATTGCAATTACTTGAATACAGCAAAAGTCTACCTATGAAAGAACTAATAGCATATTCCACAACGCTATACAATATTTTGGACTTAAACTAATGCGATACAGTGCTTACCAACAGTCTGCAAGCCTAAACAATTACGAACAGATTCGTTTCAAGGTAATATTTCTAGCCCTGGTTTACAGCTGTCCAATATACAAAACCAGCAAGTGTTCCAAGATTCGTATTGATCTTATTCTACACAGAGAAAAAAAAGGATGATTTCCGGTATCCATTTGGGAGGGATATGTCTGAAATCCAACGGAGCTAAAAATCATTCAAAAGATATGAAAAATTATGATCCTTGGGATGATTTTTCAGCTCCGTTGGATGATTAAAAGGATATTTCGGACATAACCCTCCCAAATGGATACTTTTTTGGATCTTTTTTTTTCTGTGTACGGCTGCCAATATTAACTGTTCGCTAACCACCGTACTAGACCTTTCTCTAGCTCTGGAAACTCGAACTATATTGAAAACACTTCAACCTTTGCCATCGCACACACACACTTTTGGTATAAAGTCGAACAGTTCAGGACAATGCTTTCTCATATAAGCCATGTAATTTTCAAGATGTTACCTTAAATATAACAATTCCGTATATAAAAACTATCGGAGTGCAACCGTGATCATTTAACAGACCTTCAAATTCCGATAAATATCGAGCAAAGGTTCGGCTGTTTAATTACATCAATAAGCGGGAATTAGTTTTTAACATTTATTTGTTTTGTGGCAAGTCCATAGTCTGAGAAAGCCTACACAAAATATATTATCCTAGTGGACTTAAAATTAGATATCGCCCGCTTACGGCACGAAATGAATTTGTTTTCAAGTGTTCTGGGAAGTTTTTATCGAACACTTCTGTTTTTAATGTACACTTCTATTTTTCTTACTAAGACTACTTTTCAGACTCCACTTTTATATAGCAGCTATACTATATAGATGTCCGATTTCGACCAAATCTTGTAGAATTATGGAAAAGCATAGAATACTAGGAAGTGAGCAGATTGAAGACTTTGGCATTGAAAACGAAAAAGTTTTTCTCATTAAGACAACTTTTCAGACTCCACTTTTGTATGACAGCTATACTATATAGCTGTCCGATTTTGACCAAACTTAGTGATCTGATGGGAAATCATAGCAAACTAAGAAATATTAAGATTGGAGGTGTTTTCTTTGAAAACGAAAAAGTTTTCCTCACTAAAACTAGTTTCTCGACCGATCTTTCCTATGGCAGCTATAAGCTATAGTCATTCGATTTTGACCAAACTTTAAAGAATTGTGTGAAAGCTTATAAAATAAATATAGAACAATTTTAAAAAGGTTCACATTGAAAACCAAAAAGTTTTTCTCACTAAGACTAATTATCTAACTTTACTTTTCTATACTATATAGATGTTCGATTTCGATCAAACTTGATGGAATCATGGGAAAGCATAGAAAACTAGTAAATACGGAGTTTGGAGACGATTGCATTGAAAACCAAAAAGTTTTTCTCACTAGAACTAGTTTTACGACCGATCGTTCCTATGGCAGCTATATGTTATAGTCATCCGATCCGGCCAGTTCCGCCAAATGTGTGGCGCATTTGTACCAGAAAATTTCGTGCAAAGTTTGGTCGCCATAGCCTTAAAACTGACGGATTAGATAGCGTACAAAAAGAAGCAAAAAAATTACGTATCCGCCAAGTGGGACCATTTGGCGGTAAAAATCGGTGATAGGTTAATAACATTGTCCACATGTTATTCTGGCTGTTGATATTAAATTCACCAGGTTTCAATTCAGTGGCTGCCAACAATTTGGCCATCCAGCCCATTGTGCCTTGCTAGAAGTTAATCTTAAGAGAACCATCAAAGTCTTGTAAAAGTAATTCAAAACCGATTTTAAAACTAAATGTTGCTTAACTATTTGGAAGACTCCATTTCGTCAACTCCACAGCTCAACTGGGGGTCGTAAATACCCTAATTGTAACATTAAAGTTAGATAAATCCTTCACGGACTAGGACAACATAATGGAAACAAACGTTTTAAATTTAAACTTCAGACTGACAATTATAGCTGGGCTCGGGTTTTTTACTTACTTCTGCAGTTAATCCAAAAAATGTACATTTTTACTTTTTATTAAAAGTCCGCTGAGTGCGACGATTCAAGGTTTTATTAAAAGTAATTTTTATGCCAGAGATGCTAAGTCCTCTCCGGCATTCTGTGAATTCTTCTTTTTACTATTGTTCATTCGATCTGTAGCAATCCTTCGGCGTATCGATAAATAATCCTGATTACTTAATATATGCAAGAGGTACGAACCTTGTATGTAAAAAACTGTGGCAGTTATGATATTTTGAACTAAAGAGTTCAAGTTTGAAGTTTGCCAAGGCAGCAGACTAGATTCAATGAAAAGCAGTTCCTATTGGATTAAGTGGTATATGAGGCTGTGTTGTCCAGTTAGGTCCATTGTTTTGTCCACTGAAATCCAAATTGAACTGTGGCCAATGTCAGTTTTTATGCCTGCGAGTGATTCATACAATTTATTTATGTAGAAATGATTTAAAGTTTGAAAAACATTCGGTAGGTTTATAAATTGAGAATTGTAAGTATTTTTCAACATTCGATTCTTGCCACAACAGCCTCGATGTGCGTGGTCTCTTCAAGAGTTCACAAATTGTGGAGAAAATGGCATATCCTCAATGAAAAGCCACTTAATTCAACAATTTTAAAAACCAACTCACATACTTTCACACTTTGGGCACAGTTAATTTCCCTTTTTATAGCTCTTTTGTTTTCAATTTAAGATTATTAGTTATCATTCACGAGGCAGCGCGCAAACACACACACACACACACTCACGTATCTATCCACTGAATCCTCTCCCCGGTGTATTTTCCCTATTCAACTATTTGGCATTTCCTGCATTTATTTGGGCGTAATTAACAAAATTCCCAGGTGTATTTGACTCCAACGGTTTCGGTTTCAGTTTCGGTGCGGTGCGGCGCGGGGGCTGCATTTAAAATTCCGGCTGCGTAAATCTTTTATTGGCACGAAATGCTTAGGCAAAAGGTTCACCAAACAGAGTTGCATAATAAATTATCGATGTGCTGTTTGAATTTTAAGTGGCGGTCGCTGTTTTTCGGCGCCAATCAGCAACTAATGGTGGCAGATAGAGAGATGAGTCAATGCCAGGGCCAGGGCCAGCCGCTTGACACGGCAAAGTCAGTTTCATTTACTTGCCAGCAAAACCAGCGCGTCGCTTGTCAATACCCGCAGACAAATAAATTCTGCTTATCGCACGGCGAAACCCTTTTTGCATTTTTCTTTTATGCTGCCCATTTTACTGCGCTCTTTACAAAGTGCACTTGGCGGCGCTTTTGTTTGCCTCGGCCCTTATCCTTATCCTCCTGCCCTGGCCGGGTGCTCCTTTTGATGTTTTCCTTGCTGCTGGTCACACAGTTTACAGGGACAACAAAAACAACAAAAAGAAAAAGCGCAACGCTACGCAAAGATAAAACTTTGGCGCACCTTGCCAGGCTCCTGGAATGGGCAATTCCTTTTGCGTTTTATACTTTTTATGGTGTCATGGCAGTTTATTGTTTTTATTGTTTGATAATTATCGCACGAAGCGGCGGGAATAAAATGAAATGAAGGATGTTCCACTAAGCACCTTTGTGTGGAGAGCTTTGAATTGAAACCAACACCCAGCACTCAACACCTACATACAGCACAACGAATCGCTTTAAGATGTGTGCAATCCGAGACGCAAGCGCTGAAAAGTATGCTACAAATTTGTCGTCAAAAGTCTGTGCCTTGCACAGTGGCTCGAGTGATGGAAACCAGGCGGGGGCGGGCACACCTCAAATGGTAAGTGAAATATTTCACAAAATCTCCACAGAGCGGAGACAAATTTGAAATTGAGCTCTCAATCAAAACGCCGAAATTGTTTCACTGTGCTTCGTCTTAATGAATGTGCTGAATTTGCTTGCCGTTTGCCGCTGGCCATGTCGCTATGCCAATGCCAAAATTGCGACACACATGTACACACTCAAGTGACACAAGCCAGCTGTTTGATCTACCTTCACCCAAGGGAGAAACGCTGCTGCTCTCATATGCAAATTCATTTGGTTAACTGCGTCAGCCAAACATAAGTGAGTAGAAAACCTTTTAGGTTGAATAACAATCATCAGTGTGCCGAGCTGCTTTTGCCAGGATTTTGGGCCACCCAAATAATTGACAGAAATGTCAGAAATTCGCCTGCCAAGACAGTCCCATTCATGCAGCCTCAAGATCCATACCAAAACTTCTCACAGACAAATGGCATAATTAGCCACAGAAAGGAGCCCAAACATTGGCAGCGTCTTGAGTTATTTTGGCAGTAAGAGACAGACATTCTGTCACTTAGACAGCTCCCACTGCTGCTTAGACAGCTTTCAATTTTCCAGAAATGCACCCACAGGCACAGAGCAACCGCATGCATTGTCACATCAGACTTATTGACTGGCTGTCTTGGTGGCACCCAGCAGCAGCTGCTGACCAAACATTGTCTTGGCCTTAATAATTAACGAGCCGCCCTCTCTAATCAGGTCAGTTTGAAATGCAATTTGATTGAGTGCCTAATTCAGGGATATGACTTACTTAATAATCACAATTAATGCTTGGGCCAGGCACTTCTATTTATCCAGCTGGCATTGCCTGGTGCCAGCTAATGAGTTGGCAATTGGAATTTGTTGCCGGCACGTCCACAAGGTGGCATAAAATTTTTTCCTTTGAGCAATTTCTAATTAGCTGCAGCTGCAGTAGACAGTTGCAATCCTTGCGGCGGATTTTTGGTTACGTGACACACAGGTTTGGCACAAACCAAAACGTTGTTACCACTGCGACCAGACATGGGATTATGAAACTGCTTGCTTGGCTAATTTTATATAGAGGCAGAGCGGTGAGAGAGAGAGAGTGGGAGGGGGGGGCAGAAGGCGACTAATTTGGTAAGTCTTGGCAATTGCGTAATGTAAATTGCAATTGCAATCAAGGCAACCGACTTTTATTTGAGATTTTACAATAGTTTTAAACAGATTAAAATTAGAAGCTGAGACTCTCAAACGCTGTTGGCTTAAAAACAGATCAGTTGTGGCTTCATAACTTCATTCACCATTGACTCTGCTAAGCTAACTTCGTCTGTGCCAAAGTTTTTATTTCCCTGCCAGTGCTCGCTTAAATATTTTCAAAAATAATCTTTTTCCCTCAATGAACCATTTTCCGAACGATTGTTCCTATGGCAGCTATATGATATAGTCATCTGATTTAGACAAAAATTTGTAGATTTGGATGAAAGCATGCATAACAAGCAATAACAAAATTATGGGATGCTACCATTAAAAACAAAAAAGTTTTTCTAACTAAGACTGTTTTTCAGACTCATCTTTTGTATGGCAGCTATTCTATATAGCTGTCCGATTTTCATCAAACTCGGCAGAATTATAAAAAAGCAAAGAAAACTTATAAATACAAAGTTGGGAGACGTTTCCATGGAAAAGAAAAAAGTTTTTCATACTAAAACTAGTTTTCCGACTCGACTGTTCCTATGGGAGCTATGATATATATAGTAGACATCCGATACGGTCGGTTCCGACTTATAAGTAGTGTACAGCAAAAAGAAGACTCTTTGCTTAATTTCAACTCGATAGCTTCAAAACTAAGAGACTAGTTCGCGTACCCTGATCAAGAATATATATGGTTTATGGGGTCGGAAATGAATATTTGCAAACTTCAAGGCAAAATTATAATACGCTTTGCAAGGGTATAAAAACCGTGAGTTTCTAAAATTAACACATTATTTTCTATAAAAGTCGGCTTGTCCTTTCTGAAGACAAAGAACTAACGGGCTAAAACGAAAAAATGTTCTATAAATTAAGAAAACTACAACTATTTTAGGTCAAGTTTCTAAAAACTTGAAATTACAATTTTTTTTTGAGTGCAGACTTAAGAGCAGGAATAAACATATGAACTGGTTCGGTTAGTGGTTTAGCTTTTAAACCTTCTGTAAGGTTCCTTACATTGCTTTTGAAGCTTACTGAACCGCGATTTCAGTTCGGGTTACTCGTAATATTGTATAATATTATTAATGGCACGTTCAGTTTTTATACCCTGTTCCCATTGAAAATGGGAAAAGGGGGATCATGAAGTTGTGCGAATGTATGTAACAGGGAGAAGGAAAGTTTTCCGACCCCATAAAGTATATATATTCTTGATCAGCATGAACAGCCGAGTCGATATAGCCATGTCCGTCTGTCCGTCTGTCCGTCTGTCCGACTGTCCGTCTGTCCGTCTGTCCGTCTGTCCGTCTGTCCGTCTGTCCGTCCGTCCGTCTGTCCGTCTGTCCGTCTGTCCGTCTGTCTGTCTGTATGAACGCGTCGATCTCAGAGACTATAAGAGATAGAGCCACAAATTTTTGCACGAAGGTAGATTTATGCTGTACGCAGATCAAAAGTTTGTTTCAGATTTGAAAAATTCCACCCCGTCCCCCTTTTGTCCCCAAAAAACCTAGACCTCCTCTATAAATCCAAGACCTAAAAAGCCGTCAGATCCACAATTTTCAAGTTAGAGCCTCGTGGTTTAGTATACATCAAGCTAGGCTCAATATCTATCTATTCTGAAAAGTACAATCAGATCGGACCAAAAACACCGGAGTTATAAGCGAAACAGTTGAGCTGATAAAAGCAGCAGTTGTTGATCAGGACTAGAAAAGTATTGCCTACATTTAGGATGACATCTTCAAAAATTCAAAAACAAATAAATGAAAATAAATGAACAGGGTATTTTGTGGTCGGGAAACTCGATCTGCAGCGCCCTTACTTGTTCTATATTGTGATTTACTTCGAAATAGGAATCCTAAAGATCAATCGCTAAAAGTAAAAGATAATTGTAAATATTGTACCATAATGGAAATGGAATACTTTGGAATGAAAGCAAGACATGTTTTGAAATGGTGAAAAGTCATCCTTATAAGCTGCTGCTTCAACTAGGTATTGCTTAGGATAAATTAGATGATTTCCTTCCATCATTGCATCGTAATTTATTCATATGAAACTTTTTTAGAGAATCGATGAAATTCACAAATTTACAAGTATTAATGTCTGAAGTATAGCGTTTCGTCAGTGAAACTTAGTTTGAGGGTTTTTGGTTTGGTTCAACACTTTTAAAGCGAAGCCGGTTTGGTTCGTGGTTCGGTTTATTATCGGTATTGGCGTTTCGGCCACAGATTGATTGGGCTTGTTATAGAACTGATTTGCATTCCTAGTTGTTAGAATTATTCAGAGGCCGCCCTCATCATTGACACTTGGTTTTCTGTTAAGTAAACTGACGCCTAATAAATAAAATATAGTCGAGCAGGTCTCAAACTTGGCCGTTTTGTTCAAACATGCCTATAAAATACTCTTGTTTGTTTGATGAATCTCAAAATATATGACCCAAAGTTTTAACCAAAACCATAGGTTGGACAAGTGTAGTAACCGAGCCTTGGGCTTAACCATGGTTCCGAAGCTTTTGCACAAATTTTGAGGGGTTTCAGCCTTGTTGAAGTAAAAGTGTATTACTTGGACAGCCTTTAACCTTTCTTTGTATGTGATTGTGCGATTAAGACTTATTTAAGGCCACTTTTGAGCCGAACATTTTTCAACATGGAAAAGGTAACTTTCAATTTCATATTTTAAATGACCTTCTAATTGAGTGTAAAAAAACCTGAGCCGTATTGGCTCAGAAAGTCCCAATTTTGGGAAGGTTTACCGTTTTGACATAAGCTTTGTTTAGTTATTGGTCTTTAAGCAAGTGCTTGCTACGAAAAAAGTGATCGAGTCATGATTCTCATAGAAAATTGATAAATGTGCAAATTGAGCTATTTGTAGTTTTGCAGTCAGCTGAGCCCATTTCAGTTAAAATATTTTAGCTTCAGAAAAAAAAGCAACTAAACTATCTACTATATATATCATAGTCTTCTCTCAGAGTCAAACCTAAAACAAGAAAGAAAGTCGGTCAAGCCCGACTATAACATACTCTGTACCAAGAAAATTTGTCTTTTGATCATAACTCGAAAACCGTTCATCCGATCTTCTTCATTCTTTTGGCGGATCGATAAGTTATTCTAATAACTAAGTATGTCCAGAAGGAACAAGCCATCTATCTTCAAAACTGTGGGAGATATGACGTTTTTTCTAAATTGCGGGGGCGGGAGGGGGCGTGGCCAAAATTGAAAATAAACTTGATCTGCCTGCAGACATAAGAAGCATATCTCCCATACATGTCAAACCTCTATCTCTTACCATCTCTGAGATCTGTGCGTTCATACGGACAGACGGACAGACGGACGGACAGACGGACAGACGGACATGGCTATATCGACTCGGCTGTTGATGCTGATCAAGAATATATATACTTTATGGGGTCGGAGATGCTTACTTCTGGATGTTACATACTTTTGCACAAACTTATAATACTCTATGTACCTACGGTACAGAGTATAACTATTCTTTTTGATTAAACTAAGCCTCTTAAGTATTAAAATTGATGAGTAAGAACATTGATTTGAGTAAAAACATATTAAAGCACCGAATTTGGAATAACAAAGCGTCTCATTCAAGCGAATTCTTTTGTCAAGTTGAGCCCTGTCAATTAGATCTGTTCTCAATAAGTTATGTTTCTGTGACTGGTTTTTGTGACCTTTCTACTGAGTAAACCTGCAGTTTTTAGCCGGCTCGAGGTCATGTAAATGCTTTCGCATAACTTTAAACGGAGACACAACACCACAAAGGAGGCTGGTAGATCGTTTACTCAGTAGAAAGGTCACAAAAACCAGTCACATATACTAAAAACGCAAGGCACGGCGTTGTTGTTGTATGAGCCTAAACATTAAATGGTTTCATTACAACAACTAAAAACCCCCCTTTGAATGCAATTATGCAAACAAACTTTTTGGTCACCATTATTAACAGCGGGGAGAGTATCTCTCACACTAATAAAGGCAAGACCAGGGGGATACACACACACAAAGGCGACTGTCTGTTTCTACGCTGCCTCTCGATGTTTTTGCGCGCATTCTGCTTTGGGATTCCCAAACGGTTATGCCACCGCAGGCATGGAGAGACTTTAGAGAAACGTTCAGTTGGTAGGCATTGATCGCTGATGATAGAGGGTGGTTCCTCTTGAAACAGCTGTACGATCTACCAGCCTCCTTTGTGGTGTTGTGTCTCCGTTTAAAGTTATGCGAAAGCATTAACATGACCTCGAGCCGGCAAAAAACTGCAGGTTTACTAAGTTATGTTTCTTTTGTGAATATTTCAGTTTATTACATTTATAGTTTCTCAGACTTATTTCCAAAATTAAAGCAAATCAAAAAGGCCTGCAGCTGTTTCATGTCCCAGCGCATTTAAATACCTTATCTCCCCTGTTAATTGTAACTGTAATGGCTCTGGCACAGCAATTCAACCACAAATTAGTTTGCCAAACTAAACTGAAATACACAAAAAAAAAGAGAGAAAAAAACCACCACAACTAATTTGGCACAAAGTTATCTGCAGTTTTTTGTGTTAATATTTTATATTTATGGTCAAGCAGCGACAATTTACCAAATGCACAGACTCACTCGTACGGGCTTGTCTCTTGCCAAATCTGCCATAAACATGGCTCAAATACAAAAGAATGGGCCAGCTGCCGTTTCGTGCAACACTTGCAACTTTGTGCGGTGATCGTCAAGTGGCTCGCTAGGAAAAACTTACAACAAGTTTGGCCCAAACTTTAAACAATTTCACGCCCTTAGCCGGCGACCATAAAAGTGCAGAGCGACGTAGAAAGCAGAGCTGAAAACTTTAAGCGCACATTAACTGCAGCAGTTGTCCCCGAAACCGAAGCCCGACGAGTTCTCCATCATCAAACGACGCAGTGCATAAAAGGCAATAAAATGCAATTATCTCAAAAGGCATAACCGTCTCCGTTATTTGGCAGCGCTTGCCGGGCCCGTAAATTGTGCCAGTGACGGCGAGTGCGTCCAACTAATTCGCCAGTGAATGTAGTTTAAAGTTAATTGTTTGCAATTTCAAGCGGAAACCAGTTAAAGCTGCCGTTGGGCTTACACGCCTCCACGCTTCCCCTCACTCCGCTGCCGATGTTTGCAAATGAGCACGCCGCCATTTTCCACTGCACGTTGCACACTTTATTAGTTTTCATACGCGTTGCGCCCGCTGCCCCTCGGCAAAGGTACAAAACTTTTTCACCAGCCACCCCCCCCCCCCATCGACCGTGTCAACCATGCGCAAGTCAAATGCAAAACATGTAACTTTGGGCCCATGAAACTTTTGCAACAAAAGATGCAAATTCCAAACCAGCCAAACGTGAGTTTGTCTGCCTGTAAACGGGGAACAAGAGGTGCGTCGGTGTGTGTGTACGCGAGCTGTTTAACGGTTTAATTTTGCATGCAAATAATTAGTGCATCATTTTGAAATACTCTTGCTTGGGGTGCTTCGAATTTGGTAACCAGGGGAGGCAGGCAGAGTTTACCAGTTAAATGGAATTTCATTAGGTTAATTTTGAAGGGAAATCAAGGGGCTTTTTGTTTCTGTTATTGATATTTGCCGAAACCTCAATTATTCTCCTGGATTTCTAAGTCAAACGTATCCGTATAATCACCATTAGCCTCATTAAGGACCTTAAGGTCTATGTGTGACCGCATTTATGGTCAGCCAGAACTACCTACCTATCTTTATATCAGAGCTGCAAACCGGTTTTGAACCAAACCGGTTCGACTTTCAACAAAATTGCATTTTACTTTAGGGGCTGTAACCAGAACTTTTTATTTCGTCACAATACTTTATATAAATAAAACCACTTTGTCACTGCTTTGATGGTCATGAGCTGTATGAAAGTGTTTCTATTTCTATAAAGAATTGTGAAATCCCACCCCAACCAAAAATCGAGACAATTCCCTTACAGTTTATGTCGGTTTTATGTCGCTTACTACTATATAAACGTGTATAAAGCTTGGCTGAACCAAGGTTCGAACCAAAACCTTAGCCCAAAAACCTTGAACCTCCAAGTTCTGAACCTGAACCATTGTTAAATTTTGGTTCGAACCCGCGAGCCGGAGATCCACGAAGTTTTTTGGGTTCAATCGTTCATCGTTCGTCGATTCGACGACGCGTGTTTACATTTCGCTGGTTGTCTGCCTTTGCATGGTTCGTTTTCAGCGGACTTTTTCAGTTATGTCTGTGTTTTAGTATTTACTCTACAAATGTGCGTAGTCGAAACGACGAACGATGAACTTTCGGTTTAAGACACCTCTCTTGGGCTCATCATATTATGTTTTGTGCCTAGTGCTCATATTTAAGGCTGAGAATAGTGCTATACACTTTCTTACTCTAAGGGGCTGTCTTATTTATGTTTTATATAATAAACCAAATGAAGAAGCGCTGTGAGATTTTAACTTGTAATAATAAGACTGAAAAAATTGGCATAGTACATATATCAAGACTGGTTTTGATATGGACACATGCGCCAAAATGTCTCGATTTATTACCCATTACGTTGTTAAAGTCGTCCTTTGCAACTGTTGTACATTTGTTAGCCTTTAATAGACCTTTAATAATATTTTGCGGTATTTAACGACCAAAAGTTTAAACTGATTATTTTTTAAAGCATGACTTCTCTGACTGAAGCCGACACCTTAGTCTGCCCCCTAGCAAGGGCAACACCATTAATATCTACACTGATGGTTTTAGGCGCTATAAACAATAAAGAAGTGGGTGTTTTCACCCTCATGCCTAGACTTAAACTCATCATTTTTCATGATAAAGTAAATCGGCTTTTTAATATCTTCAATATAACAAAAAAAAAACAGACTTAGTACAGCAATTGTAGCACATGTTACACGAACACAATGAGCTCATCAAACTATTTGACTTCGTTGGAAAAGATGCCAGCCCGATGATCACAATTTTGACTAACAGGAAGTCATGTGCGACAATTCAACGCATTCAAAGTAAGTGAAATATCAATTGTTTTGGCCGAAAACGACTTTTGTTATTGTAAAGAAAATAAATCATGCAATTACCTGCAAGGCTTTGCTGTTTGTAGCACCTTAAGAAAGTGCTTAATTATAGAGAAATTTATAACATTTTTTTTTTGAAAACTCGAGGTTTACTTTTAAGATTTAATACAGGTTTTAATAACTTGAAGTAAAGCCAATTTTTGGACTTGCCATTTGACGTGAGCGACTATTACCAGGCGAACCATCTGCATGACATAAGTTGGGAGCATCCTTTAATGGCAAGTGCAAGTTGAAATAAGTAGAAAAGAAAATAATAAGCAAGAATATTAAGGGCGATATTTAGAACGAAATACTGTCCCCTGGGGCTGCCAAGAACGGAATGAGAAGCACTTGCTTGTCAGGTCTTGAATTATATATTGTCGGCCTTCCTTCCAACAAAATTTGCCTACTGCTATTGTAATCCAACGTATTGGCAAGCAATTCGTACTGCGAACTTGTGGAAATGAGTACTATTGTAAGTGTTAATTGAAAAAAAAGAAGTAATATAATCAAATTAAGTAACAAATTAGGGTAAGACAGACATCAAACAAATCAAACATGTTGAAGCAAGTTAATTGTTAGCTTGGCCATTTAGAATCAATGCCCAAAACGTACTTAATGTCCGAAAGCGGAATTAAGAACTGGCCATCCTTGGAAGAGTTGCTTGCGAAAATCTCCAAGAAATAAGAATCTCCCAAAGAAATAAAAACTGCTGACGCAACCATATGAAATCTGTGTGTTACGTTACCCAAATGGTGCAAGGCTTTTGCTTCTTATCGAGTAAAAGTAAGAAATTATGAAGCAACCCGGCAGTCTTAAGGAATGTCCTCTTATGGCAAGTGCAAGTTGAAAAAGGTAGAAAAGAATTAAATAAAGCAGGAATATTAAAGGCTTCGGGGGAGACCTATGTGGACTGCCAAGAACTGAATGCGGGGAAACATTTTCTTGTCGAATTGTATTGTATCCAATAAATGTTTTTCAAATTTCAAATCCTTCCTACAGGATTTTCCACCGACTATTGTAAACCAACGAATTCGGGAAACAGAGCAGCTTATTGTAATGAAACAACCAAGAACTTGTGGAAATGAGTACTAATGAAAGTGTTAATTGAAAAAAGGAAGTAATATAATAATGAACCAACACATAAAACATATCAAAAATAAGTTGCCAATCCAGGGTAACTCAAGGTTAACAAGGAATACCCACAATACAGAAGAAAACAAAATAATAAAGAAGAAAATTAAAGACTGCAGGGGAGTGCACGATGTAGTGTCCCCTGGGGCAGCCCAGAAATAAATGAGAAACATTTGCTTGTCGGGTTATTACTTCAAATTGCAAAGCCTACTAGGATCAGCACTAAATGTGTGCGTGTTTTGTGCGTGGGTTCGCCTACTTAGTTGAACTTCATAAAGATTTTATTTGTATATATCAAGTTGCAGCCAGGAAGTTTGGCATCAGATTGAATTACACTGTGCAACCTTTTTAAGGTCATTATCTGCTGACGCCTTCGGATCCCCGATATTTCTGAAGAACCTACCGAAACTTAAATAATCTTCAAGGGACTTGGCCCTATCACATTGTAAATACTCAATATATTTTCACCCCAAACTGAAATACTAAAAAGAAAGGTCAATTTTTTTGAAGTCCATATATCATAAACCGTTTGGAATTTTGTTTATAAATCTTTGGCAAAGTTATAGATATAGACTGGAGGAAAAAAAGTCATCAAATGAATGACCCAAAAATTTGGCAAAAATTGAATTTTTTTCACGTTTTCCTTTTCCAAAAACGGCTAAACTACTGGGTATGTGGCAAGCCTTGTTTCTGCGTAATTATCCCAAACAATAAGATAAGCAAATCTCTATTACCTGCCAGCTTTATAGGAACACCCCTTTATACCATTTCGCTACTCCGAAAGTAAAGATGAAAGGTTTGTCAAAATAGTTTTGCCGTTTCTGACAAAATACATCAAAAAATTTAAATTTTTTCGAAATTTTTACATTTTTGAAGCACTAGAGGCCAATTTTTTGGGTCAGTCTGTTCATGACTTTTTTCCCTCTAGTTTATATCTATAACTTTGCCAAAGAAATCAAAACAAAATTCCAAACGGTTTATGATGTATGGACTTCAAAATAACAGACCTTTTTTTATAATTTCAGTTTGGGGTGAAACTATGTTGAGTATCAAAAAAGTAACTTTACGATGGAATAGGGCCAAGTTCTTTGGAGATTATTTTAGTTTCGGTATAATCTTCAGAAATAGCCTAACCAATTTATGAGTTGCACTGTGTTATGTACCTTATGAGGAGCCTAATTACCGACTTCCAGCTCTTCATGTTAAGTCAATTGGTAGCATGACTTATCCATATGTATCCAAAGGAGATTCCTTTGCCTTTAGCCTCCCCTTCCAACTGCACCACAACAACTGATCTGGTATGTTTGTTTACTTTGACTTAGCAATCCACATTAATAAAGAAAACATTTGCTTACTGAAATTAATTAAAGTGCAAATTCTCAGCTACTGCGAACTGTGCCCTAAGACAGAATTGCTACGCAGAGCTGTTCCGTTTCCGGGAAAAAAAAATGCTGTTAAAATTTCTAGGAAAATCCCTAAGCCTCTGCTGGTGCTGTTTCCCTCAACCAAGTGTATTCAACTTTCTTGTGCTTGATCTTAAAATTCTCTCTAACTCTCGCCCATATAGAAAACTGCAATTACATTTTTGGCAACTGTGCGACACTTGAAATTACATTTAAACTCCATGGCAAGGGAGGTGGGGCTGGCGGTCGCCTCCTTAGATAAGCAAAAGATGGCGCGAACGTGAAGTTTTGTCTCGAGTGCAAGCAATGATGTCGATGTCTTTGGCTGAGCTAGATAAAAGCGAAGAACAAAAAAAAACCAACAACGAAAAACAATTATGAAGCCTGAGAACTTTCCGCGCCATTTAACAGCTGTTGAAATAATGCCAACAGACTTTCCCACCGCAAAAATGAAATAATCAAAGAGACTTGTTTATTGAGGCACTGGCCCTTAGGTCGAAATCTTCTCTTGGCGGCTGGTAATGTTAGTTTTATGGGCATGAGTTACCATTTTTATGAACCCGGCCCTAAATCCAACAACATTGTTTAAGGAAAGCCACAACAAAGTCCCAGAACTTTGGCTCATTCAATTAGAAGACAACCAAAGGATGCTCAAAATTGCACACACAAACCGCAGGCGGAGTCAGCCAAAAAGGAAATTCTTTAATATTTTGATTAGAAGTGCTTGCGGTTAGCCGCTAAATGCACTGAGCACTGGAGTTCAGTCTTCCCCCCCCCAATTCGCCCCCTTTTTTCTGCATTTGCAATGCAAAATGATTTTATTTGACAGGCGTTGGTGGGGGCGAAGTTGCTGGGTGTGAATTGCATGTGTGTGTGTATGTGTGTGTGTGTGCGAGCAAGGGTTCAAAATATATTCCCCATTTTCATTCTCATCTTTTTATTTTTTGCGGCTGGTTGTGTGGTGCAGCAGAGTTGGCACAAAAGCGGAAACGTCTGTGCCACATCCGTTTCCGCCTTGATGGTTATAACTTCTTTTTCCGGCGCTGGCCAATCAACGTTACGTTTCTGTGGCCAGGATCAGGAAGAGCAGCAGCTGCTGCTTGGAGTTGTTAGAGCTTTAGCTTTAGCTGTTGCTGTTGCTGCTGTTGTTCCCCCAACAAAACTTATCACTTTTGATAGCTCTGCAGCTGTCACACTTGCTGCCACCGTGGCTTAACCCCTCAGCCTTTGACTGCCCTGCACGTGGCTCGAGTGTCAGCAACAACAACTGGCACACACAAAAGGTGGAAGCAAATGTCCTTAGCACACAAAAGCCGACATAAAAGCAGCTGCCTAAGAAAGGCTACTTTGCTCGGTAAGTTGTTTGTCGGAAGCTAAATTTATGTTATTAGATAAACAATCCAAATTGAACAACTTTCCAGTTGCAATTGTGGTGTATGGATGCAAATAGTTTTCATTAATGTGGAAAGAACCATAAGAGATTAGTGTGAAGAGGCAGGAGGAACATGAGGATGAGGATGCATGAGCATATTGATAAATAAACCAACTGTTATGCCTATCAAGTGGTTCTTCAGGTAATTCTTCTATTACCTTGTACTACCTCTATTGACCTTAGGCTGCCAAAAGCCAGCAGCTAACTCTGTAACATCTGGTAGACTCCCACATTTCTTGGGAAACCTAAAGGAGATAAAACTTTCAGAGAGGTTAGAAGAATACCATAATTTGTCTTTAGTCGGCTATTGAATTAGTGAAACTGTGGTATTCCTTTCACATATGTGTTTGGCTTTTACCTCCAAGACTTTGCAGGAACCACTATCCAGAAATGTTATATGGTATCAGCCACGCAATGGGAGTGAAAACAAAACAAGTTTTTCTCACTAAGACTACTTTTCTAACCTTACTTTTCTATGGCAGCTATACTATATAGATGTTCGATTTCGACCAAACTTTGTGGAATGATGGCTAAACACAGCAAACTAAGAAATACAAAGTTTGAAGGCGTTTTCTTTGAAAACAAAAAAGTTTTTCAAACTAAAACTTGTTTCTCGACCGATCTTTGCTATGGCAGCTATAAGCTATAGTCATCCGATTTTGACAAAACTTTGAAGAATTGTGTGAAAGCTTATAAAATAAGTATATGCCAATTAAGAAGAGGTTTACACTAAAAAGAAAATCGTTTTTTTTTACTAAGACTATTTTTCTAAACTTACTTTTCTATGGCAGCTATACTATATAGCTGTCCGACTTCGACCAAACTTAGTGGAATGATGGAAAAGCATAGCAAACTAAGAAATACAAAGATTGGAGTCACAAACAAAAAAGTTTTTCATACTAAAACTTGTTTCTCGACCGATCTTTCCTATGGCAGCTATAACCTACAGCCAACCGATTTTGACAAAACTTTGAGGAATTGTGTGAAAGCTTATAAAATAAGTATATGCCAATTAAGAAGAGATTTACACTAAAAAGAAAATCGTTTTTTTTTACTAAGACTATTTTTCTAAACTTACTTTTCTATGGCAGCTATACTATATAGCTGTCCGACTTCGACCAAACTTAGTGGAGTGATGGAAAAGCATAGCAAACTAAGAAATACAAAGATTGGAGTCACCAACAAAAAAGTTTTCCTCACTAAAACTAGTTTCTCGGCCGATCTTTCCTTTGGCAGCTATAACCTACAGCCAACCGATTTTGACAAAACCTTATAAAATAAGTATATGCCAATTAAGAAGAGGTTTACACTGAAAACAAAAAAGTTTTTCTTACTAAGACCAATTATCTAACCTTACTTTTCTATGACAGCTATACCATATAGATATCCGATTTCGACCAAACTTGGCAGAATCGTGAAGAAGCATAGAAAACTAATAAATACGGAGTTTGGAGACGATTGCATTGAAAATAAAAAAGTTTTTCTCACTAGAACTAGTTTTTCGATTGACGGTTTCTAGGGCAGCTATATGTTATAGTCGTGCGATCCAGCCGGTTCCGGCAAATGTGCAGCGTATTTGTACTAGAAAACTTCGTGCAAAGATTGGTCGCGATAGCTTCAAAACTGACGGAGGAGGTAGCATAGAAACAGACGGACAGACGGAAGGACAGACGGACTGACAGACGGACAGACGGATATGGCTATATCGACTCAGCTCGTCATGCTGATCAAGAGTATATATACTTAATGTGGTCAGAAACGCGTCCTTCTATGCGTTACAAACATCTAGAAAATTTCAATATACCCTCTGCAAGGGTATACAAACTTCGGCCTGGCCAAAGTTAACTTTTCTGTATTTGTATACCCTTGCAAAGGGTATTATAATGTTGCCCAGAAGTTTGCAACGCTTAGAAATATTCATTTCCAAACCCATAAACTATATATATTCTTGATCAGGTTGACGAGCTGAGTCGATTGAGCTTTGTCCGTCCGTCTGTCTGTCTGTCTGTCTGTTTCTACGCGAACTAGTCTCTCAGTTTTAAAGCTATCGAGCTGAAATTTTGCACACTACTAATATGTCGGAACCGACCGGATTGAATGACTATATCTCATAGCTCCCATAGGAACCATCGGTCGGAAAACTAGTTTTGGTATGAAAACTTTTTTCTTTTCAATGGAAACGTCTCCAAACTTTATAATCGTAGGTTTTCAATGGTTTTTTATAATTCTACCAAGATTTATTAAAATCGGACAACTATATGGTATAGCTGCCATACAAAAGATTTGTCTGAAAAACAGTCTTAGTTAGAAAAACTTTTTGGTTTTTAATGGTAGCCTTCTGCAAATTTGTATTTGTTTGTTTCACATGCTTTCACATAATTTTACAAATTTTTGGCCAAATCGGATGACTATATCATATAGCTCCCATACGAACGATGGGAAAAGAGTATTTTTAAGAAAATATTTAAGCGAACAATTGCAAGGGTATAAAAACTTCGACGAAGTTATATTATCTTTCTCGTTAAACTCTTAATAGCAGTCCTAATTCGATGACATTTCAAAAAGAGTTTAAATAGAGTGCATAAATGCTTGAGTCTACATTTTCCGGTACTAGACCGACTAATAGCTGTTAAAGGATCAATAGTTGTAATAGATATGCTGCCTCACCGAGCGTAAGTCTGTCGTTAAGGACAGGTAATGCATCAAATCTATTTTGAACAATAGTTTCATAATGCAACCTCGTACCGATTGCAAACATTTCCAACAATATTTATCCGTTAAATACTTAACTTGTGTTTGAACCAGTGGCAAGAGTTGGGGGATACGTAAATGCCGCATCGGTCATTCAATAGATAGGTTAGGTAGGTAAGGTAAAAGATACTTGAACCTTAAAACACCGAGTTAATAGCACGGTAAGTTCCAAAATACTTGATTTAGTAACAAAATTTGCATTTTAAGTCCGATTTTAGTCTCGTAATATATTCAATCAAGACTGTTTCTCGATATACTTTGTACATTTTCAACATAGAATCAATGAAAATCTTAGTCTGATTACTTGAACAAAAGCCACGAAACCTTTCATGCCAAATCCTTGTCACTTTGTCCCCTATTAATAAAGCCACAAAGTGCGCCATTAAAGTGCGCGCACACACACACACTCTCACACCCTCCGATCAAAACTTAATCAGAGACACGGGGCTAAAGCACTTAATTTGCCTTTGCAGTGAAAATATATTTCGACACTTGGTTTTAAATGCTGGCAAACAATCAGCATTCAACCGTGATGACATTCTGTTTGATCTATCCATTTGCATTTGCATACGATTCCCCAGTGTTCCCCACAACTGCACCCCCATCCAAATGCACACGGGCCGGTGGCCCAATGGCTGTTTGCTGTGGGCGTGGGCGTGGCCTAGCCCGGCCAATTCATAACAATTGCGTTTCATGTGCCGGGCAACTTGACACTCAAGTGCCGCATGCCAACATATTTGCACTTGAATTGCTGGGGCGAGCAACTGCAGCAGTTTGTATGGAAATTTTTAACGTTTACGTGTATTTGCATGCGCCGCATACCAAAAATGGAAAAAAAGGAGTCCAAAATGTGAAGAAAAGCAGCAAAGGAAGATGCACAAGAAAAAGAAGAACTGGAAAAGCTACCATTTTGGGGAGAGCGCAAAAAAAAAAAGAACAGGCGCATTGTATGAAAATTGCATGCAAGTGGAAAAGGAGCCCACAGATGGCAATCAATTTGCCAGAATGCCAAAAGTAAAGCGACTTTCAACTAAAGCCGAGCAACTGAATGGAACTGTTTGACGGGCACTGGACGAGCACGGGTCGTATACGTTTTAAAACACTTTTGAATCAGGCTTCTGTTAGATTTTTGAAGCTGTGAAGCAGAGTTTAAAGCCGAAAGTATTTTAGATACATTTCAGTTGCGGTTTATGATGTGAAACGGTCAAGGATTACTTATTCGTATGCTTACCTGTCTTTAACCACTTTTGAACCGGTTCAATTGGGTTCGGAACAGGTTTAATTTGACCTTTCAAGTAAAAGCTTGTCCCATGCGGTTTTAAGCCCGCTTAAACTGATTCTTAACAGACACCTCAACATCTATTTCTACATATATTTTGGCTTAGCCATACTCAACACTAAATTTACCTTGGCTTTTGAGAGTTTTCTTCTTTGAAATTGCTTCCTCTTTACCTGCAGTCCCCCGTTTTCTTATCTCCGTAACGAAAATAAAATTGGGTGGCAATTGCTAGGAAATGCCAATCGCGTCAAAGTTGCATATTAGCATTTCAAACGAGCGGCAGTTAGCCGAAAAATTGCAGGCAATGGTCGCCAAAAAGAAAAGTGCGCCAAATTGGAAGGTGCAAAAAGGAGCACAAAAAGAGAGAGAAATCTAAACTCTCGCACACACACACACACACACACACACTCGGTGGAAGCACAAAAGAAAGCCACTTAAATGCAGATTACAATAAAAGCAGCAGGAAGCATTTTGCAGCTGACGGCAATGGGGTACTTTTGGCAGAGCCGCCTGATTTTCCGGTTTTTTTTTTGGGCCAGCTCCAACAAATCAAATCGTCAGCTCCAGCTTCAACACCTTTAATGGCCGCCGCCACATGCGGGTGCTGTTAGAATAATTTCCTAATGCTTGTCACAGCCATTACCAACAGCAGCCAACCTAACCATCCCCATCCCCATGCAAAATGCAAATGTCGAGCAGGTGAATCACTCAGGCGGCGCACGTAGCCAACGCACAGACGTTGGCCAAAGTGCAATGCTGCAACAACACCAAAAAATGATGCAAAACATCAGCAAACGGACTACCTGCTGCTGCTGCTGCTGCTGCGGCTGCTGTTTCTGGGGCAGCTGCCATCGCGCATAACGAGCAGCTTTCACAGACTGCAGCGCAAAATTTGTTAATTCAATTAAGTTTGAAATAAAACTGCAAAATGCGCCGCTACAGTAAAATTCGGGTTGCTTCAGCTCGTCAAGCTGAATTCAATTCAATCAAGGAATCGCCCAAGCGTTAAAGTAATGCAATTTATGGGAATTTCAAAATTTAAAATGGACATTTGATTCTACAAAATGATACAAGAGCAGACGAAGTTTTAGCTATTTTATGGAGAAGAATGGAGAATGACAGTTGCTCAATAGCTGAGCATGTGCCAAGCCTATGGTTCATATATAAAACTTATTAAATTTTAGAAATGACTTTGACTGTTTGCACCGAAGATGCCTTCAATCTATGTTAGGACTATCAGCCTTTTGGTTTCAAAATGTATCAAAACTTATTTTGATTCAGGGAGTTCAACATTAAAACGAATACTTGTGAGTTCTGGAAAGCAACTGCCATAAACTTGTACGCTCTTTATGCATATTCCACACACAACCAAGACAAACCGAGTTTCAATCGCATGCCTCATCACATAGAGTAAACATAAGTCTGCGCAGGCTTGGGTCTACAGGAATATAAACATATTATCGGTCTGGCTTTGTGCATTTTGTTGGCTCAATATCCGCTTCTATGAATTCATAGTCAGATTGATCTCTAACAGCCAAAACAGAAACGCCATACAAACTTCTTTAAGCAAAAGGTCTGCACTGGCGTGATTGATCCTCCTGGAGTTAAACCCAAGTGTTAATGATACACTGGTAAAACAATTCGCCCTGAAAACTAGAAATTCTCCTATGAAGTCCGTCTTAAATTAAGAAAACTTTTTCTCATTTCTGGAAAATTTTTCTTAAACTTTGAAAGTTTTCCATAAATGAGAAAATATTTTTCTTAATTTTAGGTTGAATCGCCTTAGGTCGGAGAATTTCTAGTTTTCAGGGCAAATGTTTTATGAGTGTAATTAATACGTTTAAACATACCAAATATATCATGATTAATGCCCTTTAAAGTATGCTACGTTATATGAAAATAATCATTTTAGTCGAGTATTTATTTTACATATATTTTAACTCAACAATTTATTGTATCTCTCTTAACTTACCCAACAAACTGGGTGAATATGCAGTATGGTTTATCTATGAAGCGGCTATAACTCACCAGCGAAGCCATTCGAAATAAAGTTTACTTTGAAGAGCATTAATCAGGAATAGTTTAGTGTGTATAAACATGATTTATCCTTCTGTCCGTCCGTTTCTATGCTATCTCCTCCATCAGTTTGAAAGCAATCTTCATCAAACTTGGCCAGCAGTCTTTAAGTACAAATACGCTGCGTATTTGTCCGAACCAGCTGGATGGGATGTCTACAG
>JAWNNO010001153.1:0-11537 GCA_035044985.1 Lordiphosa fenestrarum | reverse complement strand
TCCCTCACCTGTCCCAGCTACACTCCATACTTAGGCACGACCTCAGTTCTTTATTTTTTTAACAAATTTTCTTGTCAAAAATACGAAACAGCTTCATCAGCGAGACCAGACCTAATTGCCTTGGCAGTCAATCGGCCCAGAACTTTTGCACTCAAGTACGGCGGCATGTCAGCTCACTGCGCTATTGCACACATATGTAGACGAACGAATTGTTGCTTTAAAATCTCCGGAAAAAATGAGAGTTTGAGTTCAAAGTGCAACAAAAACGAAGAAAACGAGAAAGCTAAGCTAACTTTGTCTGTGCCGAAGTTTTTATACCCTTGCAAGTGCTCGCTTAAATATTGTCCAAAAATACTTTTTCCCATTTTCCGACCGATCGTTCGTATGGGAGCTATATGATATAGTCATCCGATTTGGCCAAAAATTTGTAAAATTATGTAAATGCACGTGAAACAAACAATTACAAAATTGCAGGATGCTACCATTGAAAACAAAAAAGTTTTTTGTATGGCAGCTATACCATATAGTTGTCTGATTTTAAAAAAACTTGGCATAATTATAAAAAAGCATAGAAAACCTACAATTACAAAGTTTGGAGACGTTTCCATTGAAAAGAAAAAAGTTTTTCTTACTAAAACTAGTTTTCCGACCGTTTGTTCCTATGGGAGCTATAAGACTTAGTCATCCGATCCGGTCGGTTCCATCATATTAATAGTGTGCAGCAAAAAGAAGACTCTGTGCAAAATTTCAGCTCGATTGCTTGAAAACTGAGAGACTAGTTCGCGTAGAAACAGACAGACAGACGGACGCACACAGCTCAATCGACTCAGCTCGTCACCCTGATCAAGAATATATATAGTTTATGGAATCCAAAATGAATATTTCTATGCGTGGCAAACTTCTGGGCAAAATTATAATACCCTTTGCAAGGGTATAAATATATGCCTCAAGTGGGGTTTGATCTCGCGACCTTACTTTTCTAAGGTAACGTTTTCAGCACACTTGACTGAAAGTCCAGCGGGTTAAGTTGCTATGCAAGTGCGTGTTCAGTCTCCCAAGGTACTGAGTTCAAATATCAGAAGGGGAAGATAAAAAATATAAATATACGGGGGTGACCCAGAAATCTCTAGAGATTTTCGTATAAACGCTTTCATTTCAAGCTAAAATGCTTGCCCCTTAATGCAAAATGTCGTCAAAATGGTAGCCTACTAGATAAGATAACAAAAGTTGAGAGATTTGCAACCGACTATTCAATGCCAAGTAGATTTGATGCGTACGGGTTTCCTTCTCTATAATCCAGTAGCCAGCAAAGTTTCAGTCACTTTACATCTAAAGTTCTCCTAGTTTGGTTTAAATTTCAATCGTTCATACGAAAATCTCTAGAGATTTCTGGAGCAACCCCCATTAAGCAGTTTTTAGGAACCTTATTTTTTCCCCTTCTTTTGCAAACTAAAGATGAGATTGTTTCATCTTTGTGTCGATTGTTTAAGATTGTTGAATTAAGATTTAAATTGAGATCATAATCCTGTGTTGAGATTTTTCCTGCTTTGTGCTTTTTTGGTTTAATCTTGGTTTTAGATGGATTTTCGTAGTGTGGAACTAAAACTTCTTAAAGCTACCTAATGGAAATAGGAATAATTGCAGAGGCAAAGGTAAGCGATGACTGCATACCGGAATGACAGCTTTAGATTCTGGTTCCACTTTATTGCTACTATATTTAATTTCTGAGTTATATTTCAAAGTAGCGAACGAAATTTCTCGAATGAAGTTTATGTCCAAGGGATTAATAATTAACTAATCTGAAGATCACTCTGGCCAACATACTCGTCAAAAAGAACTTCACATCAGCGAACACAGTGTAAGATCTATGAAAGGAGTCTTAGTGGGGCACAGCCATATAGGTCACCGTCGCTTCTGTCGAAGTTTTGGTTATGAGAATTAAATATAAAGCATCCATCACTTTCTTATCATCTGGGTAAGTTATTCTTTGAAGACCTGGAAGTTTGTGCAAAAGCATGTAACATCCAGAAGGAAGCATCTCCGACCCCATAAAGTATATATATTCTTGATCAGCATCAACAACCGCGTCATGTCCGTCTGTCTGTCCGTATGAACGCACAGATCTCAGAGATGGTAAGAGATAGAGGTTTGACATGTATGGGACATATGCCTCTAATGTCTGCAGGCAGATTAAGTTTATTTCCAATTTTGGCCACGCCCCCTCCCGCCCCCGCAATTTAGAAAAACCTTCATATCTCCCACAGTTTTGAAGATAGATGGCTTGTTCCTTCTGGACATATTTAGTTATTAGAATAACTTATCGATCCGCCAAAGGAATGAAGAAGATCGGATGAACGGTTTTCGAGTTATGATCAAAAGACAAAATTTCTTGGTACAGAGTATGCTATAGTCGGGCTTGACCGACTTTCTTTCTTGTCAATTTTGTCCACGCCCCCTCCCGCCCCCGCAATTTAGAAAAACCTTCATATCTCTCACAGTTTTGAAGATAGATGGCTTGTTCCTTCTGGACATATTTAGTTATCAGGATAACTTATCGATCCGCCAAAGGAATGGAGATGATCGGATGAACGGTTTTTGAGTTATGATCAAAAGACTGTTTCTTGGTATGTTATAGTAGTGCTTGACCGACTTTCTTTCTTGTTTTGTTGTTAAATTCTCAATTTGATTTTAATAGAGAGATTGCGTGAAGTCTAACCGTCAACATCAACTTATTTTGTCGATTTTTCTGGTTGTTTTCGAATCTTAGTTTATATACTATACGAGTTGTTTCATATTATATCTCAGCAGTGCATTTGCCACCTTGCTTTTGCTTGTTTGTACTCGCTTTTCTACTTATTTATTTTAAATTAGTTTTCATCCTTTGATTTTCCACAATTTTTGTGATGATTTGTTTTCAACACTGCCAGCTGCTGAGCCACACAACACTCCACACGGCGTATGCTTAATGCGCAAATTGCCTTTAAAAACGGCACGCCTGGGAGTTAACACAGATTAATGAACACAAAACTTCGTATGCGTGTGGTTTGTACGGCATCATATTTGTTAAAAAACCAACGGAAGCAGAACTTTAACTGAATTAATGACAAGTTATTACATCAAGACGGAAAGAGGGCGCAACAACCAATCCAAGCCAAAGTAAGCCAACCAAGACGGCAGAAAGCCAATTTGTTAATGAAAGAACAAATCTTTGAGCCCGGTTGTATATATATGTGCTCTGTAGGTGTGTGTGTGTGTGTGTGTGTGAGTATGCCACCAAGGCTAGCTAGACAACATCTCAATCTAATTATCAAAAAGAAAGAGAGAAAAAAAAAGATGGAAAAAGTAAAGCAAAGGAAACACAATGCCGACCCATAACTTAATTATGTCTCACCCACTAACCCAATTTTATGCATCCGGCAAAGGCATCCGCATCCACATCAGGTTTCATCGATAACTATTTTCAATACTTTATGAAGTGGCCACTTTCATTTTGCCTTCAAGTCTGAGGGTCTCTGGGTATCAGACTTGGAACATCAGCATTCATCAGCCTCGAAGACTAGATGTGGTCGTCAATGCTACATGCCACTTGATGCGACTCAGTGTGTGTGTGTGGTGCTAATTGTATGGTTTTTGGTTAGAAAGGAAATTTGCATTGTTTTTAGTGGCTTGCTTATTATGCGCACTTGAATAAATTGATTTATAAACAATTGTCTAATGGAAGGAGAGATTAATATTCAATTTAAAAAGAAAGAAGGCTTTAAGTTTAAGAATCCGTTGCCTACAAAATAATGTTGCTCCACCAAAATCTCACATAAATTCATAGCTAATTAAGAAATATTCAATTTCAACTCATTCTGCGCCTTTTGTTTATAAATTAATTTCAAGACCATTAATTTTGCCTCCCATAGCAAATGTAATCCGAGTTTATATTACTTCCTTTTTAATAATATTTCATTTTTCGTTAAACAATCAAATTTGCTGCCACCAGCACAAACGGTCATTACATCGTCATCGTCAACATTTTACTTTCAATTTTTTTACTTTGCCACGTTGCCTTTTGCCGTCACTTTCGCCTTTTGTTAGCTGGCGAACGGGTTAAAGTAAAACGCAGCCCAAAACCCGACAATCACAGAGCACCAACTTGAGCACGTTCAACGCATTTTCTCATCAACGTCGTCTAAATTGCACTCAATTTTTGAAGGCTGCCTGCTGCCAGCTGCCTGACGGTTGTTTTCCTTCTCCTCTACGCCTTGGCTGCTTCCGTTCTATAAGAATATGTCGCCTTTTTTTGGTGAATGCATTGTTACGACGGTATACGTCTTTGGGTGAAGAGCATAATGAGTTGGTCATGAAGGTAAGTGTGTATAATGCAAATTGTTTAGTTTTACGCTAAATACTCTATTTGAAATAAAGTGAACTTTTTGAGTCATCTTCTGCAAGGAACTCAACTGGTTTTAAAAACTTTGTTTTGAACTTTGAATTACATTATTGGTCCGGAAGTTTGCTTCACCGTGTAAATCCAGTCTTAATTAGAAGAGTTAAAAAATTTCAATAAATTCTCTTTCTCTAGCTATTGATTAAAATACTGAATTTGCATGAAAAAATATAAATAAATACTAAAATTATTTTTAGGCTAGTTTTAACAAATATTACTCATACGACACGTATTTTGTTTTATTAAATATTACTCATACGACAGGTATTTTCATTACAATGGGCGCATTTCGATAAATTCGACTAAAGAGTTGCGATTGCTGATGATTCTCTGTTGAATGCCACTGATTGCTAAGTTTGGGCTTTTTTTCTTAATTTGGTTAAATTTCTTAGCTAAACTTTAGAATATTTTTAACCCCGTTCGTTTGTCAGCTTATTTTCAGTTTTGGGGTTAACAGTTAACAGGCCGAACGGTCGCACCAAGCATACATTTTGTATGATTCCATCGATCAGCAATCAGGAATGTTAAATTTCACAATCGTAGTCGGCAATCACTGTGTTCAGCAGGAAAAATCGGCAATCATAGATTAGTAATCGGCAATTCGTTCAAAAGGCCTTCTACATGACTCATTAAAGTGTGTGGACATCAAGGTGCACTTTTTATGTACACAAAATATTGAGAAATTGAGATGGATTTTTTTTTCCTTTTCGAAGTCAATATAGACCAGTCTTGCTTATGATTTTGAAAAGACAATGCTCCGATTCTGCCCAGTAAAATAATTATTCTCAAAAACTAACAAAAGTGGTTTGTTGCAAAACACTTGATCCAATTGAGGATAGATTTTTATGTTAAAAAGAAAACAGATCTTTATCTAAACTATTTTGCTGATTAAGGGGGGGTAAGCTATATAAATTTTTTTTCGCATTTTTTTTTATTTTTTTAAATGAATGCCTAAAATGTTAAGAATATTGTGTCAAAATTTCAGGTCGATTGGAGCAAAATTGACGAAGTTACGAGTTTTTTTATACCTGTCGCATTTCAGGTACCGTACAAATTTTTTAGTGTTCAAAACTTTAAAGCGTTTTTCCCACAACTCACGTTTTCAATGTCGGTGCCCCTCATAACATAAAAACTACTGAACCGATCACTTTGAAATTTTGTACACTATTTTTTTTTCAAATTTGTTAATAATTTTTTTTACAATAAAAAATTAGCATAATTTTTTCCAAAAAAATCGATTTTTTACTTCAAAATTTTCCAAAAAAGTGAAAAATTAAAATTTCGAAAAAAACTCGACAGCGCTACCAGGGGAAAACTATTATCTAACGAATAAGTTTTGTTTTTTTGATTTCGGATGATCCAGCACCAAGTTATGAGGGGCACCGCAATTCACCTTTTTTCCGAGAGACTTCCGAATATTTGCTGCCATTGCCGTGTTTTTATACCCGTTACTCGTAGAGTAAAAAGGGTATACTAAAGTCGTGCAAATGTATGTAACAGGCAGAAGGAAGCATCTCCGATATCATAAAGTATATATATTCTTCATCAGCAATAACAGCCGAGTCGATATAGCCATGTCCGTCTGTCCGTCCGTCCGTCCGTCCGTCCGTCCGTCCGTCCGTCCGTCCGTCCGTCCGTCCGTCCGTCCGTCCGTCTGTATGAACACCTAGATCTCAGAGACTAGAAGAGCTAGAGCAACCAAATTTTATACGTAAGCTAGTATTGTCTGTAGGCAGATCAAGTTTGCTTCAAATTTTGTCCACGCCCCCTCCCGCCCCCGCAATAAAAAATATTGAATAACTCCCACAATAAGATATCGTGCTCAGATTTTGCAGTGTAGTCTATGTGGCCAATATCTAAAATCTCACAAATTTTCAAAAGGATCGGATAATAAATGGCCGAGTTAAAAAAATGTTGCATACTTATCCGAGCTGAGCTGAGTAACGGGTATTTCGAAGTCGGACAGGGCCGACTTTAACTTACGCTCTCGTTTAATATTTCTTCGTGAAAATTTTATACAACATTCTTTAAATGTCATACTTGAATGTGCTTTTAGTTTTAATAAAGAGATTTTAACTGTGTCGTCACAAAAAATTCACAAAAAAGTGCATTTTTTCGAGCGGTTTGAGCTTACCCCTCCCTTAAGAGAACCTTTTTATTCGCTAAAAGCAACACCTAGCCTTTGCTTTCTGAGTGCTGAGAGGTGAACTATTTACTATAATTTCTCGACTGGCTCAATGCTTTACTGTGTTTTGTCGTACCGTACACGCGTAGACATTGACAGTCGTCTGCGTTGAGATGTCGACTAGGTAGCGCAAGACGAGTTCGAGTCCCAGAGAGTGAAAGGCAAATTAAAAAAAGGTCTTAAAGCTTTTAGGGAACTTTAAGTTCGAAAATTTTACGACCTCATGGCCATTTGTAAGGCAATACTTCCTAACTTTTAATGCAGTTTTTTAGCTTTTTAGGCAAATTAGTTTATTGGGTATGTGCACATCTATAATTTCTCACATTTTTATAAAGATCGGCTTATACCCTGCAAATATTTTGTCGTGTTACTTATCTCCCTCGACAATGCGTGAGTTTGGCGATAGCATCAGGGGAGAGTTTGGAGATAGTTTGGCGGCTTACACAAACAAAGCTTACACACAAATAAAAGATATTATTTGACATAATGTGTTATCGCATTTTTTTCGTTTATTCGGTAAATTGGCGATATATCCCTCAAACATCGCGATACTTTGTTATTCGTCTCTCTTTTTCATCGTCCCATCTGAGAATTGGCGATACATCGCTTAACATTTCCTAAGAAGACCCGAATGCGATTCTTCTTGAAGTGAGTTGGACGACTTTTTAGAATATTGCCAAAGGAAAATACTTTGGCAACGCTTATTCACCTCAGGTGCAATATCGTACAGTTAGATAACAGAAATCGAAACACCCTTTATTCGAATGGCTTATCTTCGGGCGAAGAACCGCATTTCAGCCTCTAGGAAGAATCATATTCTTATCTCGAGGAAGAATCGCTTTCTATTCGCTGAGAAGAGACTTTTTCCTATCTCCCAGAAGTATCGCTTTCTTATCTAACAGAAGTGTTGCTTTCTTATCGCATAGTGTCACATATCTTCCCTTAGGGAGATGAGAATGAGATAATAATGCGATATCGATAGAGTAAGGCGATTCCTTCTGGCGAATCGCTTTCTTATCTACCGCGATAAAAAAATGTTTGCTGGGTAACTGGCAAAGCTATAAGGGTTATAAAAAACACTGCATACTTTTCAGAGCTGTATGCGCTGCTTACTAAGTTGCTAAACATGATATGTGCCACTATAACTAGCGCTTTCAGTTTATAAAATTAGCTTCTGTTAACAAACAAAATGTCGCCGATGAAAAATCACCTAAACATAAATATTCTTAAAGGGTATAACCAATTTCACTGTCATCGTGACCCCAAAGACAGTTTTGTCTACTTATGATATTCTAAGCATCTGCTGCAAACAACTCACATACAAATATCTGTGTGGTTTAAAGTTCGTTATTTCTGTCTGCAGCAGGTGGTTTGTATGGGTGAACCCGACAAAATCAACTCATAACCCTTGGCTGGCAATATTTGCCAGCCATTTTAATCCTATCATGTATGCCGTATTTTAGACTGGCGTATAAAATTTCATTGTCAGTGGCAGGCTGGAAAAACTGTCTACAAAAAAAAAGTTTGTCCCACAAGTTTTCTAGTTAACTTAAGTAGCTTTAAAAAACCGCACACACACAAAAAATATTTAATTAAATTCAAAGTCAGTTCAAAATCAGTTTTGATGTGACCTAATGAACTTTGGGGCCCCTAAACTAAATGCAATTGTAGTAATTATTATCCAGTTGAGCTGCAGCACGTGCACACAGGATGGGTGCCAGGATGCGCACGTTTTGCGGAAATGTAACAAGGATTAAGCAGGCGTAAAATAAAGAGCCCTGGGTATTCTAATGCACAAAACCGATTGCACTTATCTTTGTTAAGTGAGTACGCTTGTTTGGAGAAAGGTTATGCAGATTGGATTAATTACTTCCAGATATAAAATGCGAGATAAGTCGATTTTGGTCTAATAATAATGACAATTACAAAAGCCGCCAACAAAATGGATGGTTGTAAAAGCAGAAATCGTATCTCTTCTCAACCCAAAAAGTTTGAACAGTTCAAAATTTATAATAATTATCACTAAACATGGAATTAAACTAATTTTTCTTTCTTGAACCTATAAAAAACTGTTCTCCGTTCACTGCTTTTATGCCATTGCCAAGCCTGAGCCATGAAAAACCAGACCACACTGCACCAAAGAATCCCTTTAGTTTGTGATTCATACATTATTTCACAAGCCTTTCATTTACCAGCCTAAGCAAGCACCACAATGCAAACAAAAACAACTTTCAACTTACTTGCAAATTTAATGAACTCAAATGCAGACTAAAAGTGAAGATGGCTAAATGGAAAAGGCCATCGCTGTAATGACAGACACACACACACACAGACACATACCAAATGCATTCCGGACGACGCTTAAGTTATCTTGGGGTGTCCATTTCGACTTGTAGGTCAACCTAACTGAATCCCCAAACCAATTCAATAACAGCATATTGACCAACTGCCCGAAGCAAGGCTAGAGTAAGAGATTTTTTTCCGGACTGTCCAAAAAAATCTACAAAATTCAATTAATTTAAATGCAGTTTTTTTTCTTTCTGTACATGATACATCTACATCTACTATATGCATCTAGGGGAGGGTTTTCGCATCACTTTACAATGTAAATCTCAAGAGTGCGATGCCCAGCTGTTTTTTTATGCTTTTGCATTTTTTTCCGTTTATTTGAGAGATGTTTTGTAACCAAATCTGGCCAAAAAAAAAACTAAAAACAAAAAGGGCGAAAGCTGAGCACTTTTTTAAAAGACAAGCCGAAAAAAATATGTCTACAAAGCGTTAGAAAGCTGTCAGCTTAAGCACCATATCAAAAAGTATGAAACGGGAAAGTTGATCAAATTGTATAAGACAAAAGATGATGGCTGAATGCACTGCTCCAAAAATGTGCAACATTTTATGGAAAAATTTAAAATAATTATTAATAATGTGATTTTAAATAGTAGATTTCGCCAGTCGAGTTGTCATCAATATCGCTAGCCTGCAGTAAGTGAGGTGGGTATGGCAATTAACTACACAGAAACAAAAGATCAATTCGGACTTCAGCTGCCAAAATATCAAGTTTTAACCTAAAATAAAATAGTGGTAAGTTTGCATACCCTTGCAGCACGATTTTCTAACTAATTTAAAGAACATTTTCACTGAAAACAAACAAGTTTTTCTCACTAAGACTTCTCTTCTAACTCTGCTTTTGTATGAGAGCTATACTATATAGATGTTCGATTTCGACCAAACTTGGCAGAATCATGAAGAAGCATAGAAAACTAGCAAATACGGAGTCTGGAGATGTTTGCATAAAAAACAAACTAGTTTTTTTCACTAAGACCACGTTTCTGACTCTACTTTTGTATGACAGCAATACTATATAGATGTCCGATATAGACCAAACCTAATGGAATCATGGAAGAGCATAGAAAACTAAGAAATACAAAATTTGGAGGCGTTTACTTTGAAAACAAAAAAGTTTTTCTCACTAAAACTAGTTTTTCGACCGATCATTTCTATGGCAGCTATAACATATAGTCATCCGATTTTGACAAAACTTTAAGGAATTGTGTGAAAGCTTATAAAATAACCATATGCCAATTTTTAAGAGTTTTACATTGAAAACAAAAAAATTTGTCTTACTAAGACTATTTTTATAACCTTACTTTTCTATGGCAGCTATACTATATAGATGTTAGATTTCGACCAAACTTGGCAGAATCTTGAAGAAGCATAGAAAACTAGTAAATACGGAGTCTGGAGACGTTTGCATTGAAAACAAAAAAGTTTTTCTTACTGGAACTAGTTTTTCGACCGATCGTTCCTATGACAGATATATGTTATAGTCATCCGATCCGGCCGGTTCCGACAAATGCTCAGCGTATTTGTAGCAGAAGACTTCGTGCAAAGTTTGGTCGCGATAGCTTTAGAACTGACGGAGGAGATAGCATAGAAACAGACGGAACAAACAGAAATCAACTCAGCTCGTCTTGCTGATCAAGAATATATATACTTTATGGTTGTGGTCGGAAATGCTTTCTTCTTTGCGTTACAAACATCTGGACAATTTCAATATACCCTTTGCAAGGGCATAAAAAACTAGAAAATACATATTTTGAGAGTACTAGTACAGCGTACTGCAGGATAATCCCTCATTGTTAAAGATATCCATCTAAAATGTTGTACAGTGTTTTCTTTTAACTTAACACTACTCATAAGTCGGAATCGGGGGTGAGACCATGAACTATAACATTTCTTATGTAGGAGATCCGCTTTAGTGTAAACTGCAAACGAAACCGACTGGGGATTCGCGAACAGGTCCGAATATCTTGTATTCATCTCTTTCCGATTTTAAAATGGTGGAGAACATCAAGATAAATATTTGAAGACTATTTTAACAAGATTTCAGCTGTCTAGATAGACTGATGTGCAAATTTAAGAGTTTTGAAAGAAAACAAGAAAGAAAGTCGGTCAAGCCCGACTATAACATACTCTGTACCAAGAAAATTTGTCTTTTGAGCATAACTCGAAACCCTTTCATCCGATCTTCTTCATTTCTTTGGCGGATCGATAAGTTATCCTAATAACTAAATATGTCCAGAAATATGTTCAAAACTGTGGGAGATATGACGTTTTTTCCATATTGCGGGGGCGGGAGGGGGCGTGGCCAAAATTGAAAATAAACTTGATCTGCCTGCAGACATAAGAAGCATATGTCCCATACATGTCAAACCTCTATCTCTTACCATCTCTGAGATCTGTGCGTTCATACGGACAGACAGACGTACGGACAGACGGACAGACGGACATGGCTATATCGACTCGGCTGTTGATGCTGATCAAGAATATATATACTTTATGGGGTCGGAGATGCTTCCTTCTGGATGTTACATACTTTTGCACAAACTTATAATACTCTATGTACCTACGGTACAG
>JAWNNO010001150.1:0-56718 GCA_035044985.1 Lordiphosa fenestrarum | reverse complement strand
TATTAGACGCTACACGTGAGGATGAACTAAATGAGGGCAAGTTGACTGGCATTGGCCTCATTGGATATTTTTGCCTGAAATCATGCACAATCATATCTGGCAACCAGAATGCTGGGTCACATATGATTGGAAATGATTCAGACGGAACACTTAACTTAAACGAAGCTACATATATCACGACGCTCGAGATGAAGTGCGTCTGGTCTATCCTAGAAAGTATTCCCTCAATGCAGGGAAGTGGATAAGCGTCTTTAATCGTCAAGATATTTAATTTGCTGGCATCGAGGCAAAAGCGGTCTTTGTACGGCCTTCGCACTACTGTGGTGCGGTTACTCCACGGACTTTTACTTTCCTCGATGACCCCCAAAGCAAGCATCTTATCGATTTCATCATGTACCACTTTCTGCATTGCGGGAGACAAAGGGTACGGCCTATCCTTAAATGGCTGCGCACCTTCGACCAACTCGATTGTGTGCTTTCAATGGTGGTTTTCCCCAATCCAACACTTTCGAAAGCCAAAAACTTTGCCTTTACTTTGTCTAACTCTTTTTCTTCATTACTAGATAATACCCAGCACTCCGGATCAATCTTTTCCTCTTCTTCGCCGTAGTGCTCTATCTGAGAGACTACCAGCTCTTCGACGCACCCCTTGGCTGCCCCTTCAGAGGAGGACCCCAAAACAGATGGTGCCAACCCAAAAGCTCGCCAAAAATCGATGCCGAAATAGGCTCTTTGCTCCAAATATGGACACACATAAAACTGAATTGATCTGACATTGTTTTCATACCCCACAGGTAACTCTACTCGACCGATTATGGAACGATCGTCCCCGGAAGCAGTGCGTACGATCGAGATGTATCTTTCCATGGGAACCCCAAGCTCATCAAGCCATTCTCGGCTGCCCTGCCCTAGCAAGCTGACACTTGCTCCGGTATCTAGCAGGCCTTTTATGGTGGTTCCCCTGATTGAGACTTCTGCGAATACTCGCGGATCGCTTCCATCGCCGCGCTCGACTGCTTCGACCACTTGGCGCTTCACCAACTTTCTTCTTTTAAATCGTTCTCGAGCCTTTTTAACGTGTCGGGTCACTACCCTCATGCCTTCTAAACTTCGATCTTCAAAGATGCGGTTTCTGGCCTCCAAGTACATATGTGCGGATTTTCTCTTCATTCGGTAAATATCTAAGACTACGGGTATTTTGGCATGCACTATTATTAACCTTAATCCTATTTTCATTCCCTAGTTCAACGATGTCTACTTCGCGGGATTGTTCGCTGAGCGCGCATTTCCCGCTCTGGCCGCACCCAGCCGCCCACTTTCCGCGCAATCGGGACATTTCGGCGAGATCGTTTCTGGACGCCCACAGCGGAAGCAAAATATCTTCCTCTCTAACGAGTCGCAGTCCCTGAATCCGTGCTCGGCCTTGCCACAATTCCAGCATCCGGATCTGGTTGGTCTGTTGCCTGCCATTCTTACTTCACTGACCTCGACATCGGACTCAACCCCATCCGGATCGGCTAGTGCCTTGCTCACTACCACTTTCCGCCTGGCTGGTCTCGCGGCTGAGGCAGGTAAGAAGATATTCCTCTTCGACCAACACTCCTTTCCACCTCGATACACTCGTCTCTGAGGTCATCAAGCGAACGAACCTTCATTGCACAAACGTATCGCGCAATGCTGTCTCACACGCCCTTTTTTAAAATTTTTACCAGCTGATCGTCATCAAAAGGTTTGCAGAGTCTGGACGACATCTGGCGCATCACATGGATGTAGTCATCCACGCTTTCCCCAGGAAGCTGCTCTCTTTGGAGGAGTTCGTGCATGCGATCATGTTCACTTTGATGACCCCGAAACCGATTAAGTAAGTCATTTCGAAATTGAAACCAATTATCGATCCTGGCTTTGCGTACGTGAACCCAGTACCAGTCTCTAGCGCGGCCTGACAACAAAATATGAAAATCTTTAATAATTTCCTGCCATGGGCAACGGTACTGCCGCTGCAAAAATTCTAGACGAAAACGAAGTCTTCAATTGAATTTTTCGTATCCTCTCCATCAAAAGACACGTTCCAGCGCTCTAGCTTGGTCCACGTCTGTCTTGGATACGAATTTTCCCTTGAGCTTCCTCTAATGGGATCATTATTATTGACTTGCCCAGTCCTATAATTTTCCGTTCGCCAATTGCTAACAGCTGAATTGCGCCGACCGTTGTCTTGGCGACCTATACCGCCAGAAGTGGACGGATCGGAGATCGTTCCAAATTGTGGCTTCGGCGGCGGTCTCGGAGGTACCTTTGGGATCATAGGTGCACTCCCATCAGACACTACTTCCGTCCTGCGAATTTTCGGAATTGCACCGGTGTGGGCCTGGACCCGCGGCTGCCCCTGCATGTGTTCCCTATATCGTTCTTGGTTCGCGGCTATTGAGATCGGCGGTGATTCCACAGGCCTGATGACATCATTAATCATTTTCACCAAGTCTGAGAATCCCCGTTGAATCTCCTCGCGCAAAACGTCCGAAATGCCTAAAGGAAGTGAATGTCTATAGGTTTGATTAGCTTGGGCTATTGCAGCATTAATTGCGGAAGCCTCCTCAGATCCTATAGATTGTTTCGGGAACTCTAATCCTCCCTGTTGCTTTAATGCAAATTCAAGATCTGCTCGTTCCTCAGCCCTACGCTGTCGTTCTTCGGTCTGGCGCTGCAACTCATCTTCTTGTTGCCTTTCGGCTTCTTGATGTTTCTCCATGGCTTTACGCTGCTGGAAGGCCTCGTGTTGCTGTAGGAGCGTAGCCATTGGCGTTCTGGTTAGACCCACCCCTGAAGCCCTGGGTAGTGACAAAACTGTCGGGTCTTCGTTTTCCCTAAGTATTGGCATATCCTTAACTTTTTTTGGGCCTCTCTGCCGTAATCGGCCATCAGAGCCTTTATCCCGCCGATCTCCCTGTTGTTCGTCCCCTGACATATTTCTTCCCGATTCCTACTAAACTAATTCCACAAAAAAAAATATAACTATATAAATAAATAGAACAATTTACTTACACTTAAATAAATTAGTATACTACCTAGACAACCACCAGAAATACAATAACTACTCCTCACGAATCTTCGAACGTATATTTTTAAATTATTTCCTTTCAGCCTCTATTCAATCAATAATTATCAGAGGAGAGAGAATGGACTACTCGCCGGAGCTAGAACAAAGAGAGAGAACAAAGAACTAACAGAAAATTGTAAGTAATTTAACATTTATACAGCAAACACACAAAACTAAACTATTCTATTACAGGAAACACCTACCTATTGGACTACGTCTCATCGCAGGAAACTTTGCCTGGTTGCAAATCAGGCGATGATGCCATCCCGAGCTATTGGTACAAAATTGCAGTGGATCCTCTTCTCTTGGGAGCAATTATCCATTTCTACTGTGGATAAGCCTCCCGTCATACTCTCAAATGTTCCCTAACCTGACCCTAACCTTCGGTGATCCTCTCAGTCGATTCTTTGCAGCGCAATTAGAGTTCACACAATGTTGCCTCTAAGCCGCTGTTCGGGACCGCTGAGCTGACCACGTTGGCTATTAGCCTTGAGACTTCGTCTTCTCGATTTTTTTTATTTTTTTATCGTTCTTTTGCGACAACGTTACTTGCGTAACGCTGCGCTCCATTGCGATTGGGCGCCATATTGTTATGGTACTGCTTTTTGCTCGAATGGGCAACCCGACTGGCTCAGCGCATCTCTGGGGGGGATCTCTTCCTTGCCCGCAGTCCATACAATAACGAGTTCGACATTCATCCCATCACTCTCAAACAACTTAATCAAAACACATCAACAAATCTTACGGTCACCAAAATAGACAAACATAAAACAACAAACAAGTCCGGGTTTGTGGCTTGGCTGGTCTTGCCACAGCGCTCCCGCCCATCCTGTGATGCCTCATTCCACCTTCTAAACATCACCCATTCTCTAGGGGATTAGCCTAATCCAGGCTTTCACCACATCCTCTCTCCTCCAGTAAAAAACCTTAGCACTTCATTTTTAACGTGACATTTATTCCTTAAAACTATACAATTTTCATGTGTGCCATGGTGTCATGTAAAGGGAAATTTGTATCTGAATATTTGAATCTCTTTTACTTGCCCTTATGAACACGTATGAGTCCCAATTAACCTTAATTTAATCCAAATTCGATTTTTATATTATTAAAATTTTCTTCGTGCACTATGACAAATCCTTCCTATCCTAACGGAGCTCCACTGGGATGGTCTAGGGGCACTATATTGATCAAGGGTAGGTTAATTTGGAATCCCCAGACGAGTATCATTTGGACAATCACAACAAATATAATAAATAAATAGGCAACAATATAAATAGGCAATAAATAAATAATCAATAAATAAATAGGCAATAAATAAATAGGCAATAAATAAATAAGCAATAAATAAATATAGTTTTAAGGATTTTTTTTTTTCAAATAAAGATAAATAATAATTGAATATGTTGTTTTTTTGTTTTTGATTTGGAATGGAAGAAAAGTTTTTAAAGCAGTCTTAAATAAATTTTCGTTCCCCCTTAATTTTTGCAGGTATTTTGAACAGTTAAGCGATGCCGCTATTGATTTCGTGAAGTCATTACATTTGGATTCAAGGCGGCCATTAATTTTCGCCTAAGCCGCTGGCTGTGGCTACGGCCAACATAGGCATAAACCCCAGCTTGGCGCGATTGATGCCGACTACGTGATCGGAACGGACTCACTTGTTATATATATTTTTGCTTAGAATTGATGGCGATTTCCTCCAAGACGAATTGGAATCTCGAAGACACGCGGGACGCCTGAGTCTGGGACTAGACTTCGCTCTGAGCCAACAGGATGGGTTTCGTCGTCTTCGCCAAAATGCAAAAAAAGCTGGTGGCCGGAGATCAATCCTTTCACCGGACCACGCTGGAAAGACAAAAACCCCAATTGGCCTAAACCTCACTTTTCTATTCACTTATACTATTTTTACACTCACCTTTTATTTATATAGAAACCTCGTTTTTTATTTAATTTTCACTTCCGACTTAGGGCAGCAAAATTTTGCCTAAAACTGAATAACAATTGGTTTTAGTTAAGTGTTCCTTATTATTTTTTTTTTATTTTTTTCACTACCCTCGTCCACGGTCGAGCTTAAAGGTTGAACTGTTGCTCGTCAGCCACTTGTCCTCCCTTTATCGGCTCACCCTGCCATGGCTTAATCCCGCTATCTATGCATTCCATTCCAAATTCCGGGTCATTGCCCGGCTTAGAATCACCTATAGCGCAGCGCTCTCGTATTGAGTGGGAACAGGATGTCACTCCTCTTTACTGGGCTTGTCTCACTCCCCGATCCTCTCTAGGAATCCGCAGAGCGAGATGGCGACAAGGTCCGCCTTATCCGCCACCAGAGGGCGCTTTTCCCCTTTTTTTTTTACAAAAATCCCGCCCTTTAAGGCCCATAATGCCATCACTACCGTGAGCTCGCCCATACACGGCCCTCTACCTATCGCTCACTTATACTAATGCATAATCTATCGATTATCCCCCGATTATCCTTAACACACTTCTACAAAACTTAATACCGATGCCAACAAGATACTAATTAATAGCTACTTTATTTATAGAAATGACCGCTCTTTTGGTCGTGGAGGTGGCGTTCTAATTGCGGATAATGCAACTTGGCCGTCCCAGCAGATTCTTTGCGACTTAAAACCTAACATTCATTGCTGTTAAAATTCAGACTCACGACTCAAATATTTTCTTAACAGGCTCCTATATTCCTCCTGCCTCTGACTTAGCAATTTATTTGCATCACGCCGAACTTATCCAACGAATTGCTTCCATGCTGAGTGATCGCGACCGATTGGTGGTCGTTGGGGATTTCAATATTCCACATATCTCTTGGGCCTCTTATGACAATTCCTATGAGCTGCCTTCATCTGCCTCTCATGAGTTTTTGCAGCTTATAGCAGAGCAGTCTCTCGGGCAGATTAATTCCATTGGTAATAGTTTGGACAGACTCCTAGACCTGGTATTTGTCACCGATGTATCCAATTCGAGGGTATCCAGAATTCCGCCATTGTCATTTCCGGACACTCATCATCCTACACTACAAATTGATTGTGAGCTGTTTCTACCGAGCACCGCCTTTCCTTCTGCCCCAAGAATCCCTTCATTTTGCTTTCGAAGGTCGACTGGTCTTTCTTGGACGCATCTCAGGATATTGAAAAATCCACCAACGCATTATATGATTCAGTTTTTGGAGTTTTTAACGAATTCGTGCCTCGTCGGATGTCTCCCGCTCGCACACACGCGCCTCCATGGTTCACGAGAAGCTTATCTCACCTCAGAAATACTAAGTCAGTTTAAAAATCTGTAACTCGCGTGGATTTTGCCAAATATTCGGTGGCGCGATCTAAATTTAGGGTTCTTAACTCACAATGCTACAAGGACTTATGCAAGAGGCGACATCTACTCAGATACAGTGAAAAAGGATCGGAAAAATTTAAATGGGCAAGTGCAAATTTAAGGAAGCGTTTCTGTAGACGCTCTAGCCTGTTTATGTGAACGGCAGCAGAAGGATTCCATATAAGAGAAGCATAATCAAGCCTTGAACGCACCAACGCAGAGTACAAACTTAGACGTGTGTAGGGATCATTAAATTGTTTAGAATTGAGCTTTACAAAGCCCAACATTGAATAAGCTTTAGGGAGGATATAGTTTAGATGCTCAGAGAACTGAAATTTAGAGTCAAACACCACCCCCAAATCCATAGCTTCATACTGCCGTCTTAAAGCGTGATGACTAATGGAATACGATGTCAGTATCGGCAGCTCGCGCTTTCCATACGTATTAAAGAAGTATTTTGAGAGGTTAAAAGGCAGCAAATTGCGCCTGCACCAGTCAGCAACCGAATTAAGATCGCATTGAAGAATTTCAGTATCCCTGAGGTTTTTAACAGTTCGAAAATTTTTAAGTCATCAGCATACATTAGATAATGTGAGTAGGCAACCGATATCATTAATGAAAATTGTGAATAGCAATGGACCCAGTAAACTCCCTTGAGGGAGGCCAGATGTTGCTATGTAGGGGCTAGAACGTGTGCCATTAATGAGAACTTGATATCATCGATCATCAAGATAAGACTCAAACCAATTGAGGATGGAAGAATGAAATCCAAGCTTGGGGAGCTTGGATAAAAGAGCACTATGACAGACTTGGTCAAACGCTTTAGAAAAATCTGTGTAGATCACATCGACTTGACAACGATTTTAGAATGCAGAAATGCAGATATTGCTAAAAACTGTTAAATTTGTTATGTGCAAAGTATCCAGAAAAAAACCTTACTCCTACTGTTCATAGAATATTAGATCATGGTTAGCAGCTTATGCAACAGCAACTCTTATTGATGGGAGAGTTGTCAAAGGAAGCGCAAGAATTAAAAACAAGGACTACCAACTGTATAGATTTGCGAACACGTGCAAATATCTCGACGTGAAGAAAATGCTAACCCTTCCACATGTTGTATCTCATCTATCAGACCCATTAGGACATTCGAGGAATTAACCAACGAATATTCACCAGAAATGTTAAGTCAATTAAGCATTAATGATTTGAAAACCTATATTGACATTCTCTTAGAAGAAAATTAACCACTCCCAAGTTAGAACTAGTTTTGTATGAAAATAACTTTTTTTTGTAAGTAAAAATTATTTTTTATAAAATTTTGTTAGCTTTAACTAATTTAACAACTTCATTTTTAATAAATCGATTTAAAAAATTAAAATATTTAGCCTTTTTTCATGCAACCTTTTCAGTGTATTAAACAATTAACTTTGGCAGCCGATCCTAAGTCACCCTCTTAATCGACAAAGATGAGCGTACAATCATTTTAAAGCTACAGGAATTCTCTATCATCGTCCGCTTGAAATTTTTGAAGTATCTCTTTCCGTTCAACAGTTACGATTTTTGCAACGCCAAATTCGCGAATCCGTCCACTGTGCGCCGCATACATTTATTTATGTGGACCGGCGATCCAAACACAAGTGTCTGCTAATCCGGACAGTCTAAACAGACGTATGCTATACATCCGCACCCCGCGAGTGGTACGACAAGTGGAGCAACCGCTCAATACATAAAAGCTGTCAGCAGAGGACCCTTCCAAAGGGTTCAAGCATGTGCCTGATGTTAATTCGAATGTACACATGTCGACCAAGACATCCCCGATCGAGATTATGTCTGGGACAAAGATGTTTCAAAAAGCTCATGATCGTGTATTGGAGTTGCTGAATAAAGAACAGGTAGAGAAGATAACCTTGAGCGTGAACTTTTACGTGCTGAGGCCAAGTGGAATATGCAGAAGGCGCAGCAGACCTACAAGAAGAATTTTGACAAAAAACGTCGTCCCGAAAATGGCTACAAGAATTCCTACCTAGTTGCAATCAAGCGTACTCAACTCGATGCAGGTCGCTAGATGGCAAGCCAATTTTAGGGTCTGTATGAGATCATAAAGGTCAAACGCGCGGCCGATACGATGTGAAGAAAGCAGCACCAAACGTCGAAGGTCCAAAATTCACAGCAACCAGCTTGATACTAAAGTTGTGGAGTTTGTTACAGAAAACGAGGAGTTACTTTCATCCTGGATGGATGGGGATGAATAGGATGGCAGAATCTAAGATGGCAACGCTCTAAAGGACTGCCAACCTATCCGAGCTGGTGCAGCGGGGACAGAGAGAAACAGTCTTTTTTTGCTGGTCCTTGATGTTGTCGGTTGTTCGGTGTCTGCAGCACGTCTCCTTATCAAATCTATTGAATCTGTTCTGAATTAAGTTGATTTAACGACTAATCACTTGTCCTACATGAATCATTAACTTTAGTATTATTTTTTGTAGCTATCCGACTTAGACCAAACTTGGTGGAATCGTGGAAATAATGTCAAACTAATAAATACTGATTTTGGAAATGTTTCCATAAAAACAATAAAGATTTTCTCACTAGAACTATTGTTTCGACCGATAAGATAGTTTTAAGATTGACGGACATTGTGATTTTACTAAATCAACTCAGCTCGTCATGCTGATCAACAATATATTTACTTTATGATTTTTAGATCGAGCGTTTGAAAGAACTCAGAAAGTCTGTCTGTTAATTAATGGAAGCCTTTTTATAAGCTGCTTTGCGTGTGTTAATTTACTGTGGGACTTTTCCCTATTCAGAAAATTTGATTAAGTTGGGTTGTGATAAGACCCGAACTTTTTCTCGGGTCCAACTGTCGGTCGCCATCTACGTTACTGACTCAAGGATGAGTACAAACTCGAAAGTTGAACTGGTCGAATAACAACCTAAAATGTATATTTTTCAGATGCCTGTCACGGCACGCACACAAATCAAAAATAATCGGTAAAAAAAAGATGAATTATTTGCCAGGACAATACACGCCCTGCCATAGTTTGACAAATGGAAAACCCTCCAATCTCCTAAGACCCTGATCATTCCATTGCCATCTCACCACACCTTTAAACTTAAACCACTACCATCTTAATTTTCTCTTTCTTATATATTTGTTTTCGAATGATTCAATGAAGACTAAATAACAAACTTAATACCAGGCTACCCCTGGGACGAACACACAACAACTAACATCTCTCTATAGACATACGAGGCTAGCTTATATTTACCCGCGGCTTCGCTCGCTTTCGCGTTAATTTGTCGTTTATTTATCATGCTGGTGATGTGATTAATTGTGATGCTTTTAAAATGTGCATGTAGCTGATAAGATGAAAGACAAAAGAGTTTCATACATACATTTTCCGCCCATTATTGAACTTTTAAAAAATTTTAAAAAATTTTATAGTCACGTATTCCGTACTTTTTATACTCTGTACCGTAGGTACATAGAGTATTATAAGTTTGTGCAAAAGTATGTAATAGCCAGAAGGAAGCATCTGCGACCCTATAAATTATATATATTCTTGATCAGCATCAACAGCCGAGTCGATATAGCCATGTCCGTCTGTCTGTCTGTTCGTTTGTCCGTCTGTCCGTCTGTCTGACCGTATGAACGCACAGATCTCAGAGATGGTAAGAGATAAAGGTTTGACATGTATGGGACATATGCTTCTTATGTCAGCAGGCAGATCAACTTTATTTTAAATTTTGGCCATGCCCCCTCCCGCCCCCGCATTTTAGAAAACACGTCGTATCTCCCCAAGTTTTAAAGATAGATGGTTTGTTTCTTCTGGACATATATAGTAATCAGAATAACTTATCGATCAGCCAATACAATTGTGAAGATCGGATAAACGGTTTTCGAGTTATGATCAAAAGACTGTTCGCTGCTGCAGTGCAATAGCAGCGCTGCTTTCAGCTGCTACTGCATCATCAAAATCTATGCTAAGCGTATAATATTATTGGTAGAGAGTTTGTTATAGTCGGGCTGGACCGAATTTTTTTCATGTTTTAAATGTAGCTCCGAAGTACGATTGGATCTAACCTCGAATTTTCCCAAAGAATAATTGTAACGAACCTTTGCAGCTCCAACTCCAGCACGTCGGAGGGCCTGCGCACCTGGAACCGCCTCCGCGGGATCCGGCTGCCACCCCGGCCGACGCCTAGAAATGGCAACCGCCGCATGGCCACGCCAGCGCATGCCTCGGTCGCCCGACCTTTCGCTGATGTTGCTGATGACCCTGATTCTTAATTTTAGCCTTTCTCTTTCCAGACTTTCATCTTATAAGCTTGACTTATATTCCTTTCCTGTTCCCGCTCCGACTTCCCGTTTCAGGATATGCTATAATTTCTATTCTTTCAGCACCAGATTTTTGTTGGTATATTTTCGTAAAAAGAAAGAATTTTCATCAAAATTGCGACCTAATCTTTATAAGAAATCAAATAATTTCAAAATTGCTTTGAGAATTTCATGTAGATCTGCTTCTCCAAGGTATTGACTCGACCGATGTCGCGCACTAAGTGAGGTGTCAGGCCGACCAGGCGCTCTTTTTATAGCCAGCTGTCGGCAGCGACTGCGCTGTCGATCGGAGCAATCGATAAGCCGCCTTTCGTCAGCTATTGGTGATCGAGCGGCCTGTGCTCAGATGGTGCATCATCGATAGGGATGGTTATGGCGGGCTTCGGCTGCCGATTTGAGTGAGCGCGCGTAGTTTAAATCATTTATTATGAAGAAATGAAAAAAATAAAACTAAATGCGCCACTTGCTGCTTTTGATAGTCATGATTTTTTCTCATGTTGTACAATACATAGTTTATTTAAGTTTTCGCCAAAAATCCGGGCCCCCCTTTAGAAGTCCGGGCCCGGGGGGAAACACCCCTGACTGACGGATGTCATAGATGTGCGAGATTAGCATCGCAAGGACATGCGAATGCGTTTGCTCAACCGCGCGAGGAAGAATTCATAGAAAATCCCTCACAAGCGTGTCGACGGTGCGGGCAAGTAGGTCACTTTGCGCGAGAGTGCCAAGGGGTATGGAGAGAATATTGCTGGCAGTGCACACATGAAGGGCCTATAAAACATTACGCAACAGAGGATAACTATGAAGGACGACAGGCCGATGAAGCAACGATACTTTCCAAAGAATCCGAAAATGCAGGCTGAGATAAACAGCAAAGTCTATGAACTGTTGGAAAAAGGTTGCATTGAGCCGTCGAAAAGTCCTCATAGTGCACCAGTGGTAATGGTTAAAAAAAGAAGACGGAAAAATTGAGGTTTTATGTCGATTACAGGGAAATGAATGCACGAACGGAAAAGGATGCCCATTGCCTAGGGTGAATCATATCCTTGAGCAATTGAGGGAAGCAAAATATATTAGTAGCCTTGACTCAAAGTATAGCTACTGGCAAATTCCGTTGGAGCCGGAAAGCAGACCCTGTACAGCCTTTACGGTTCCAGGAAGGGGGCTATTCCAGTGGCGAGTAATGCCGTTCGGCCTCGCATCAGCTCCAGCCACTTTCCAACGAGCCCTGGACCTCTGGCTGAGGTATTTCGCAGATTGAAGGCAGCAAACCTCAAAATAAATGTTGATAAGTACGAGTTTTTCAAGAAGGAGTTAAGGTACTTGGGGCATATGGTGACGGAGGAAGGTATTAAAACGGATCTTGACAAAGTGGCGGCAATAGCGGAATTTAAACCACCCACAAACGTTAGAGAATTAAGACGGTATCTGGGGGTAGCGTCAAGGTACAGGCGATTTGCCCAGGATTTCGGGTCTACGGTACAACCATTAAACGCCTTACTTAAAAAGGGAGTTAAATGGGAGTGGACGGAGGAAAGACGGATTGCGTTCGAGGAAGTTCGAGCGAGACTTACGTCTGCACCAGTATTGGCGTGCCCGGATTTCCAGAAGGAATTTGTGTTGCAAACGGATGCGAGCAACTACGGTTTGGGAGCAATATTAACTCAGTCATCAAACGAAGGAGAGAGAGTTATCTCCTACGCCAGTAGAACTTCTCAACGCAGCTGAGCAAAATAAAGAGTGCCTGGCGATTGTTTGGGCAGTCCGCAAACTAAGACAATACATAGAGGGATACCGTTTTAAGGTTATAACGGACAACATGGCACTGAAATGGCTGAATTATATAGAAAGATCATCAGGGCGGGTTGCCCGATGAGCTTTAGAATAGCAGCAATACGACTTTGAGGTAGTGTACAGGAAAGGCAAACTCAACGTGGTAGCCGACGCACTCTCACGTCAACCATTGGAGACCGAGAAATGCGGTAGGCTGATGGTAGCCGCTGAAGGTGAGAGGATCGGTTGGATCCAGAAAATAGAGGAAAGAATTCAGAAAAATCCGCAGAAATTTTCCGACTGTTTAAAGGATTCGGGAAATTTATATAGACACATACCTCATCGAGCAGGACATGAAGAAGTAGCTGCGTGGAAACTGTGTGTTCCGGAAAAGGATCAGAAAAGGGTGCTACATGAAAATAATGATGAAGCAACGGCAGGGCATACTGGCACAAGGCAAACAATAGCAAGAATTGCCGCGAGGTGTTACCGGCCCGGAATGCAAAGGGACATTCGGAAGTATGTAGGGAAATGCGAAACATGCCAGAAATAGAAGTCTCACCAATTGAGATGGTAAGAGATAAAGGTTTGACATGTATGGGACATATGCTTCTTATGTCAGCAGGCAGATCAACTTTATTTTAAATTTTGGCCACGCCCCCTCCCGCCCCCGCATTTTAGAAAACACGTCATATCTCCCCAAGTTTTAAAGATAGATGGTTTGTTTCTTCTGGACATATATAGTAATCAGAATAACTTATCGATCAGCCAATACAATTGTGAAGATCGGATAAACGGTTTTCGAGTTATGATCAAAATCTATGCTAAGCGTATAATATTATTGGTAGAGAGTTTGTTATAGTCGGGCTGGACCGAATTTTTTTCATGTTTTAAATGTAGCTCCGAAGTACGATTGGATCTAACCTCGAATTTTCCCAAAGAATAATTGTAACGAACCTTTGCAGCTCCAACTCCAGCACGTCGGAGGGCCTGCGCACCTGGAACCGCCTCCGCGGGATCCGGCTGCCACCCCGGCCGACGCCTAGAAATGGCAACCGCCGCATGGCCACGCCAGCGCATGCCTCGGTCGCCCGACCTTTCGCTGATGTTGCTGATGACCCTGATTCTTAATTTTAGCCTTTCTCTTTCCAGACTTTCACCTTATAAGCTTGACTTATATTCCTTTCCTGTTCCCGCTCCGACTTCCCGTTTCAGGATATGCTATAATTTCTATTCTTTCAGCACCAGATTTGTGTTGGTACATTTTCGTAAAAAGAAAGAATTTTCATCAAAATTGCGACCTAATCTTTATAAGAAATCAAATAATTTCAAAATTGCTTTGAGAATTTCATGTAGATCTGCTTCTCCAAGGTGTTGACTCGACCGATGTCGCGCACTAAGTGAGGTGTCAGGCCGACCAGGCGCTCTTTTTATAGCCAGCTGTCGGCAGCGACTGCGCTGTCGATCGGAGCAATCGATAAGCCGCCTTTCGTCAGCTGTTGGTGATCGAGCGGCCTGTGCTCAGATGGTGCATCATCGATAGGGATGGTTATGGCGGGCTTCGGCTGCCGATTTGAGTGAGCGCGCGTAGTTTAAACCATTTATTATGAAGAAATGAAAAAAATAAAACTAAATGCGCCACTTGCTGCTTTTGATAGTCATGATTTTTTCTCATGTTGTACAATACATAGTTTATTTAAGTTTTCGCCAAAAATCCGGGCCCCCCTTTAGAAGTCCGGGCCCCGGGGGAAACACCCCTGACTGACGGATGTCATAGATGTGCGAGATTAGCATCGCAAGGACATGCGAATACGTTTGCTCAACCGCGCGAGGAAGAATTCATAGAAAATCCCTCACAAGCGTGTCGACGGTGCGGGCAAGTAGGTCACTTTGCGCGAGAGTGCCAAGGGGTATGGAGAGAATATTGCTGGCAGTGCACACATGAAGGGCCTATAAAACATTACGCAACAGAGGATAACTATGAAGGACGACAGGCCGATGAAGCAACGATACTTTCCAAAGAATCCGAAAATGCAGGCTGAGATAAACAGCAAAGTCTATGAACTGTTGGAAAAAGGTTGCATTGAGCCGTCGAAAAGTCCTCATAGTGCACCAATGGTAATGGTTAAAAAAAGAAGACGGAAAAATTGAGGTTTTATGTCGATTACAGGGAAATGAATGCACGAACGGAAAAGGATGCCCATTGCCTAGGGTGAATCATATCCTTGAGCAATTGAGGGAAGCAAAATATATTAGTAGCCTTGACTCAAAGTATAGCTACTGGCAAATTCCGTTGGAGCCGGAAAGCAGACCCTGTACAGCCTTTACGGTTCCAGGAAGGGGGCTATTCCAGTGGCGAGTAATGCCGTTCGGCCTCGCATCAGCTCCAGCCACTTTCCAACGAGCCCTGGACCTCTGGCTGAGGTATTTCGCAGATTGAAGGCAGCAAACCTCAAAATAAATGTTGATAAGTACGAGTTTTTCAAGAAGGAGTTAAGGTACTTGGGGCATATGGTGACGGAGGAAGGTATTAAAACGGATCTTGACAAAGTGGCGGCAATAGCGGAATTTAAACCACCCACAAACGTTAGAGAATTAAGACGGTATCTGGGGGTAGCGTCAAGGTACAGGCGATTTGCCCAGGATTTCGGGTCTACGGTACAACCATTAAACGCCCTACTTAAAAAGGGAGTTAAATGGGAGTGGACGGAGGAAAGACGGATTGCGTTCGAGGAAGTTCGAGCAAGACTTACGTCTGCACCAGTATTGGCGTGCCCGGATTTCGAGAAGGAATTTGTGTTGCAAACGGATGCGAGCAACTACGGTTTGGGAGCAATATTAACTCAGTCATCAAACGAAGGAGAGAGAGTTATCTCCTACGCCAGTAGAACTCTCAACGCAGCTGAGCAAAATAAAGAGTGCCTGGCGATTGTTTGGGCAGTCCGCAAACTAAGACAATACATAGAGGGATACCGTTTTAAGGTTATAACGGACAACATGGCACTGAAATGGCTGAATTATATAGAAAGTTCATCAGGGCGGGTTGCCCGATGAGCTTTAGAATAGCAGCAATACGACTTTGAGGTAGTGTACAGGAAAGGCAAACTCAACGTGGTAGCCGACGCACTCTCACGTCAACCATTGGAGACCGAGAAATGCGGTAGGCTGATGGTAGCCGCTGAAGGTGAGAGGATCGGTTGGATCCAGAAAATAGAGGAAAGAATTCAGAAAAATCCGCAGAAATTTTCCGACTGTTTAAAGGATTCGGGAAATTTATATAGACACATACCTCATCGAGCAGGACATGAAGAAGTAGCTGCGTGGAAACTGTGTGTTCCGGAAAAGGATCAGAAAAGGGTGCTACATGAAAATAATGATGAAGCAACGGCAGGGCATACTGGCACAAGGCAAACAATAGCAAGAATTGCCGCGAGGTATTACCGGCCCGGAATGCAAAGGGACATTCGGAAGTATGTAGGGAAATGCGAAACATGCCAGAAATAGAAGTCTCACCAATTGCAAGCGGCTGGGAAGATGCTTACGCAGATCGCCGAAGAGCCATGGGCAACGGTTTGTGTAGATTTCGTAGGACCATTGCCTCGATCGAAGCATGAGAACTCGGTGATACTAGTTCTGATCGATCGATTTTCAAAATGGACAGAACTAGTAGCACTAAGAACGGCAACGGCGGTGACTTGAGCGTTGAGGGAACGAATCTTGGCACGGTTCGGAGTACCAAAGGTTCTATTTACAGAAAATGGGGCACAGTTCACGAGGCGGCGAGGTAAGGCGTTTAATCGATTTTTGGAAGAGATGGGGGTATCCCATTGAGCAAGCAAACAGGACAGTGAAGACTATGATAGGTCAGTATGAAGGCTACGATCAGAGGAGTTGGGATGAGCTGCTACCGGAACTTACATTAGCAGTCATTCCAGTGTGGCGAAATCCACAGGATACACACCGGCGTTCCTCGTTCAAGGAAGGGAGCCACGGTTGCCTAATGCCTTGTACGATGCAAATAGTCTCGGAACAGGTCACGCGAGAAGGGATGCGGGAGAAAATGCGAAGAAAATACAAGAAATATTTGAGGTGGCAAGGAGAAATATGGAGAAGGCGGCTCAGGATCAGGCTCGGCAATATAACCTGAGGAGACGCGCTTGGAAACATGCGGTAGGCGACGAGTTTTATGCCAAAACGCACCATCTCTCGAAGGCATCGGAGGGATTTGCTGCAAAACTAGCACCCAGGTATGAGGGTCCGTATCAGATCATAAGTTTTATATCTCCCTTGATATGTAAAATACGGGAGAAAGGAAAACAGAAATTAAGAACCGCACATATTGGCGGGCTAAAACCGGCAAATCAGGATGAAGTCGAAATCGGGGAAGGGGCGGGGTCATAAAACATAGAACGAAATAACCTGAAAAGAATAGAAATTATAGCATATCCTGAAACGGGAAGTCGGAGCGGGAACAGGAAAGGAATATAAGTCAAGCTTATAAGATGAAAGTCTGGAAAGAGAAAGGGTAAAATTAAGAATCGGGGTCATCAGCAACATCATCAGAGTGCGTCGGCTACCACGTTGAGTTTGCCTTTCCTGTACACTACCTCAAAGTCGTATTGCTGCAATTCTAAAGCTCATCGGGCAACCCGCCCTGATGAACTTTCTATAGAATTCAGCCATTTCAGTGCCATGTTGTCCGTTATAACCTTAAAACGGTATCCCTCTATGTATTGTCTTAGTTTGCGGACTGCCCAAACTATCGCCAGGCACTCTTTCTCCGTCGCCGAGTAATTTTGCTCAGCTGCGTTGAGAGTTCTACTGGCGTAGGAGATAACTCTCTCTCCTTCGTTTGATGACTGAGTTAATATTGCTCCCAAACCGTAGTTGCTCGCATCCGTTTGCAACACAAATTCCTTCTCGAAATCCGAGCACGCCAATACTGGTGCAGACGTAAGTCTTGCTCGAACTTCCTCGAACGCAATCCGTCTTTCCTCCGTCCACTTCCATTTAACTCCCTTTTTAAGTAGGGCGTTTAATGGTTGTACCGTAGACCCGAAATCCGCCTGTACCTTGACGCTACCCCCAGATACCGTCTTAATTCTCTAACGTTTGTGGGTGGTTTAAATTCCGCTATTGCCGCCACTTAACCTTAACTCCTTCTTGAAAAACTCGTACTTATCAACATTTATTTTGAGGTTTGCTGCCTTCAATCTGCGAAATACCTCAGCCAGAGGTCCAGGGCTCGTTGGAAAGTGGCTGGAGCTGATGCGAGGCCGAACGGCATTACTCGCCACTGGAATAGCCCCCTTCCTGGAACCGTAAAGGCTGTACAGGGTCTGCTTTCCGGCTCCAACGGAATTTGCCAGTAGCTATACTTTGAGTCAAGGCTACTAATATATTTTGCTTCCCTCAATTGCTCAAGGATATGATTCACCCTAGGCAATGGGCATCCTTTTCCGTTCGTGCATTCATTTCCCTGTAATCGACATAAAACCTCAATTTTTCCGTCTTCTTTTTTTAACCATTACCATTGGTGCACTATGAGGACTTTTCGACGGCTCAATGCAACCTTTTTCCAACAGTTCATAGACTTTGCTGTTTATCTCAGACTGCATTTTCGGATTCTTTGGAAAGTATCGTTGCTTCATCGGCCTGTCGTCCTTCATAGTTATCCTCTGTTGCGTAATGTTTTATAGGCCCTTCATGTGTGCAAATTCCGCTAATTCCTTTTGCAAAAATTTCTTCACGCGCGTTTCTGGACTTTCTACCACAGGCCCTCTTGCTCTTGGCTCCTCTGGCCTGTTCACCTCGCTTTCTATTACTGCCACTGATATCTCTCCTCCAATCAACCATTTCTTTCCATTTCACGAAAATAATCAAGACAATATTCGATGCTATTTAAAGTGGCGAGCTCTTGAATCAAGACTTGATAACGACTCTTCAGTTGATCCATTGTTGTTCACGCAAATAGCAAACGAAGCGAAGAAATGGAATGAAATTTTGAAAAGAGTTCTGGACACAATTTTGTTTCTGTGCGAAAGAGGCTTGGCTTTAAGGGGAGATAGTATTCTCATCGGATGTCCGAACAACGGGAATTTTTTGGGAGTTTTGGAAATGATTAGTCATTACGATCCCGTGTTACGTGATCATTTGCAGAAGGTCAAAGATTCCCAACAAAGTCATCTTCGATTGCAAGTCCACTATCTGTCTCCTGATATCCAAAATGAATTTATAGAACTGTGTGCACAACATGTAGAGGAAGAAATTTTGAAAGAAAGAGAAGATGCAAAATATTATGCTTTGATTCTTGACTCAACGCCTGATTCTTCGCAAGTGGAACAAACAACTTTTGTGCTGTGCTTTCTTCGTTTTGATGAAAAAGAAAAGACGTTTACAATCAAAGAAAGATTCCTGACCTTTGCTGATTGTAATAAAAAAAACTGGACAAGATATCGCGAACCTGATCCAAGAAACGTTGGGCAAATGTTATATTCCATTGACCGACTGCCGGGGACAAGGATATGACAACGCAAGAAACATGAGTGGTCAGTACAAAGGGGCTCAAAGCATCATTTGTGAAGAAAATCCATACGCTGTCTATTCACCGTGCGGAGCTCACAGCCTGAACCTTTGTGGTGTCGATTCCGCTGAATGTTGTCCAAAAGCTATAACATTTTTCGGAGTCATTCAGAAATGTTATAACATATTCAGTGGAAGTCCTCAACGATGGGAACTCCTTCAAAAGAAAATTCCCTTTTCCCTTCACAATTTGTCCGGTACGCGATGGTCTGCAAGAGTTGACGCCGTTAAACCATTCGCGAAACATCTTTCTGGAATACAAGATGCACTTGACGAACTGAAGGAACTCAATTTGACAGCGGAGACTCTCTGAGACATCAACGGTATTCAAAAATACATGAATTCGTTCGAATGTATCTTGAAGTCGTCGATTTGGTGCAAAATTTTAAGAGCTATCAATGAGAGAAACGTCGTCCTTCAAGCAAGAGAAACTACAATAGACGTTGAAATTGACAATCTGAATGCTCTCCTTTCAGATTTGCAGTTTATACGAAATCGATGGGGTCTCATTCTGAGTGAATGTAAACTTGTCGCAAGAGGATGCAACATTCCTGAAACTTTGCCAACCATTCGCAACAGAAAACATGGAAAAGTATTTTTGGATGATGAAGACGCAAGTCCAGAAATCGACATCATTTCTGAAGAAGAAAAATTTAAGACCAGCACTTTCCCCTGCATCATCGATTCGGTAATTGCGAATGACGAAAAGATTCAAAGCAGTAAAATATTGGAATCAAGTGTTTTCTTTTTTATGGAAATTCACCACGTTGGATGAAGATACTCTCCAGACGTCTGCCGGAGAATTTACGAAGAAGTACGAAGCTGATGTTTCCGAAGAGTTGAAAGATGAAATCGGCCTTAAACATATATATGTAGATAATTTTGAAAAGAACCTTTCTCCATTTGGATTGCTCAACGCACTGTACTCAAGAAACCTTCAGAATCTTTTTCCAAATGGCTGCGTTTCTTTAAGAATTTTTTGTACTCTCCCGGTCAGTGTCGCTAGTGAGAACGCTCTTTCAGTGTTTTATCGCGAGTCAAAAACTTCCACAGATCTTGTTCTAAACAAAAGCGTCTAATTGGTCTGGCGATGTTAAGTTTAGAGTCCGAGTTAGCAAGGCAGTTGGATTTCAGCGTAATAATCGAATCCTTTGCCTTTGCGAAAGCGCGAAAAGCGAATTTCATTGGAGAACAACGCGATATACACGAAATCTTGAAAATTAATCCTTTTTCCATGCCTTTGTATTGAAACAGAATACCTATTGCTCATCTGTATATATACATTATATATGTACCTAACCATTAACAAAACTCATCATGATTTTAGTTATGTTGAAAAATATTTCTTATTAAATGGGGGCCCGCGAATTTTTTTCTCCCCGGGCCCGTAATTCCTCTCTACGGGCCTGTCCTTGGCATATTTCACCAATTCCTCCTTTTTGAGGTTATAGACCCACGCTCGCACCATTTTTACGTTCTTTTAATCTTCTTATTCTTGCAATACCACGTTGGGCGCCAGTTGAAACGAACACTTGCAGCTGGGCGTAGCTCAGGGGTGTTCCGGGATCGCTTCAACAAATTTATATTGAAGAATTGCCAGAAATAAGAAGACAAACGTTTAAAATGTACTTTAGTCTATATTTGGGTTGGTGTAAATCACTTATTAATATGACTTAGGCTTAGCTCACAATTCGCGTTACACTTCAGATCTTATCCTTTACTTTCGCCCGTTCGCGCTTGCTCACGCACCGACTCGAAGGACTCGCTCAGTTCCTAGTGCTCCTCTCTGCTTCGATGTGCTAATCGCTTCGACCGTTCGCAGGATGCTACGCACTCAACACTGGCTTCCTCTGACCTCCTTGCAAATTATCGTCGAGCCAGATCGCTTCGACTTCTCGCAATATTCGGTCTCTTGCCTTCTAGGTTCACGTGTCTTTCACTAGCACTTAGGTTCACAATGTTTTCTTCCGCTCCGCGCACTCGTAGATCACCGACTGTCCGTCTTCAGGGCAGCCGCTCCATTTATAGATGGGACGCAGGCCCTGTTCCGCTGCTCCAAGCTGGGCCTTTGTGCTTGTAGACTCCGTTACAAGTCCCAAACGAGGCCTGTATTGCTTCCTCCGCCTCTGCTGCTGTTGCTGGACCGGGGCCTTACGCTGCTGCTGTCGTTCAAACGGGACTTCCGCTGCTGCCTAGCAACACACATTGTTCCCTCGCAGCCTTCTAGAATATTCGATCCCGTTCGCCTCTCCGCCAATCACCGCTCGCCGCGTCATCCCGCGCGCTGCTCGGTTGAAGCAGGTCCTTTGCTTCTCCAGCCACTGCCTTCTGCTCTCCAACTCTCCACTATCGTTCTCTCTATATCCAAGAGAGAGCTTTCCCCAATTCGCCGTGACTACCCTGTAATCATTGGCCTGTGAGCAATTACTCCTCACATAATATCCTGTCATTATTGAATTTTCCTTATCGTTGCCGTTACCGTTATCACCGTCGTTATTTCTTATACCATCCTTGCAAACCGTATTTCAATTCAATCGGATGAAAAATATTTTTTTGCATGCAGAATTTTCCGGGAGTTTTCAGACCATACGGTCGAATTTTCTAACATCGGAAAATCACATCTCAATTTATTTTGCTTACTTTCCATACAGACCGAATTTCAAGTCAATGGGATGAAAAATGGTTATTTGCATGCAGAGTTTTCCATGAACTTTTCGACCCTACTGTCTAATTTACCAAAATCGAAATATTACGTCTCAATTTATTTCACTTACTATAATTAGAAACCGAATTTCAAGTCAATCGGATGAAAAATGCGGATGCGCTGTGTGCATGTATCATACATGATGTATGTCTCTTTTGTCGGCTGTTCGAGTGTGGCCGACCAAATTTTTTTTTAAGTATACGAACCATGATAGGGTGATATTCCAAAGACATACCATGCACCGTTGCATGGGCATGCCCGGTTCGTTCTGTGGAACGCCTACGGACTAAAACCCAACCAGTGGCCTTCAGGCCTGTTCTTCTCCCACCGGGACTGCCAATTAAGGTATTACTACGGCGGGCAGGTAGTGACTTTACGTCATATCACTCAATTTACTGTCTTGCAGCCTGCTCGTCATTCCTGACTTTTTTCAGTATTCTCGGGATGTGCCTCTGTCCACACATCTTGCGAGCTTGTGTGAAGTTGTGAAGGGCTCTACCACTCTCTACCCGGCAGAGAAACTGCCAACTAGTAACAAAAAGAAGTTGTCTTACACCTAGTTGTAAGGCAACTAGAATTTAATTTGTAACAAAAAAGGTAGATTCGGGTTAGTCGGTCAACTGCGCAGCGGCAGACGGCAAAGCTTTTGGTGTTTATTTTTAAGTTTATCATTAACCTGCGCAGCTGCAGCCAAATAAGTTAAAACTGACTCGAGTACGGAAGATATTAGAAATGAAAACTAATTCAAAGTGTAGAAAAACAAGGATTCGGTCATAGTTAATGCAAAGACAATGCTAATTTGAAAAAGTTTATATCAAGAATGTATTGCGAATTGTAGTTGTATAAAGACTTGTGAAATAAAACATAATTAACTGTAAAGTACGGCACATACAGCTTATGTTGCCAATTGGTATTAAACTAATGCTGAGGACAATCGGTTTTAAACTGGCAGGAAATAGCTGCTGCCGGGGACAATTGGTCGTAAACTGGTTTGAAATGGCTGCTGCCGGGGACAATTGGCTTTTGCCCATGACATGCCTGTGTAAAATGGACGACTTTAATACATTGATTTGGATATGAAGTGCAACCAGTTGCGAGTTTTTAGAGACAGGTATACTTCTGGCATTAAACTAGACACTTTCCTTACAGGGTAGTCTCCTTAGGACTCGCCTCTTTTCTCCAATCCGCTGACACTCAAAAACCACATGTTTTGCAGATTCGATCTGACCACTGCAATAACGGAACCAGGGCGCATCGACGTGTTTGAACCGGTGTAGATACTCCCTAAGATATCAGTGCTTTGTAAGCCAGTGGTTAACTTCTCCATGACTTCGACTAAGCCATTCCTCTATATTGGGTATTAGTTGATGTATCCATCTTCCTGTATCCGACCTGTCCAATCTCACTTGCCATGTACGGAGAGTCATGTTCTGTGCCTCTTGTGCAGGTATTGCAGCGTGGAATACCGTTCTGAAGCCGCTTATGATCCGAATCGACATACACCTTTATGCCTTCCTGGCTTCGCGGGTGTACGTCGGAAACTGCGTTGCATCCGCCCATATCGGAGCAGCGTACTGCATTGTGTATTTAGCAACTGTTGCTAGGAGCCGTCTTGTTGGGGGCTTGGGTCATTGTAGATTACGTTCCATAGGATAGGTCCAAGTACAAAGCCTTGCAGCACTCCGCCCGTGATATTGTACGTCTGAGGTCCTGCTTCCGTGTCGTTCATTAAGACTCTGTCCTTAAAGTATTGTGCGACTATTCTTATTAAGTAGTGTTACGTCCGCATATCGCTCATGGCGCTGAGAATTTGGCTCCAGTTTGCTGAATTGAATGCATTGCGAACATTCAGTGTGACCAGCGCGCAGTATTCCTTCGATCCATATAGCCATCGTTCTCCATCGATAGCCTTTTGGGCAATATTTTGCACCTTTTTTAAAGCATTTAGAGTGCTCCTGCCTGGTCTGAAGCCATACTGTTAAGGCTGCTTAAGGCGCTGCAACCTGACCTGCTAATCTCGGTTCAGACTTTCACTTTGTTTTCCTCTAGGTCTCCTCTACGAATTTTCCAATTTCATCGATTTCTGTAGGCTTCACTTTTTTATTTTGGGTAGCCCATGAAGCTTTTTCCGGGCTTAATGTGTCCCGTCCCCTTTTTGGTGTAGGTGCTGGATCAAACTCGATGGTTTCGCTATCCGTTCCCGAAGCCTTCGCAGGATCTTGCGATAGTATAGGCGGGGATCTTTCCATTCTCGTCGCGCTAGCTAAGTTGGAGGGATAAAAAGAGAGAAACCCGACCGTATTGTCTGCTCGTACTGGTGTTTGGTCCTGGGATGCTCTGTTTTGCGTCCAAAAACGCTCCCACTAAGCCAGCTGGACTGTATACGTGGAAGCAGAGCAGCAGGCAGAAAAAAATTTAGAAAAAGAAAATCCTTTTTTTCCGACCTGTACCGAGCTCGAACTAGAAGACACAGTCTCATAGTCCTGCAGTTCTCCCACTATGCTAATGAATTAGCTAGTGAGCGGATGTCGAAGTCGCAGTATATGCTGCGGGCACTGCTTCACCGATTATGACAGAACTGCTTTATCGGTTAATAGAAAACAAGTGGGGCTGATTCAAGGATGCTCTGCTTTGCGTCCAGCAGCGCTCCCAATCAGGGTTTAAAATTACTGTCTGTTTTAAATTTCATTTGCTACCGTTTCTACTGTGCTTTTTTGAAAACGTGGTTTACTTGGAAAGTGATAGTACAAAAATCAGAAAGCCTAGTTGTGCTTTTACTATGCTGTAACAATTTCGAAAGCATAGCAATAGCACATCAGAAATGCTTTGCTGTGCTGTGCTTTTTATACCCTTGCAGAGGGTATATTGAAATTGTCCAGATGTTTGTAACGCATAGAAGGAAGCATTTCCGACCGCATAAAGTATATATTCTTGATCAGCATGACGAGCTGAGTCGATATAGCCATGTCTGTCTGTCCGTCCGTCCGTCTGTCCGTCTGTTTCTATGCTATCTCTCCGTCAGTCTTAAAGCTATAGCCGGATCGGATGACTATAACATATAGCTGCCATAGGAACGACCTCTCGAACAACTAGTTCTAGTGAAAAAACTTTTTTGTTTTTTTTTGGAATCGTATTTAAAGCTTCTCCATAATTCTGCCAAATTTGGTCGAAATCGGACATCTATTTAGTATAGCTGTCATACAAAAGAAGAGTCAGAAAAGCAGTCTTATTGGGAAATACTTGTTTTTTTCACAGTGGATATGTCCTTAAAATTAGTTAGAAAACGTGCTGCAAGGGTATACAAACTTCAGCCGAGCCGAAGTTAACTTCCTCTATTTTTAACATTTAAAATGCATGCCACACTAAGCAAAGTATTCGCCGAAAAAGTTCAGTAGAACAGCATGATTCAGTTAAACACTTAAAGTAATCATTTTTCAATTTATATTGAATTACAATAAAAATTGATGGCGCGACAATTAAAAATTATTTGCCGAAATTTGCACACTTTTATTGATCCAAAAAAGCAAGCCTTTCTTCAAAATTTATTATTTCACAGATTTACAATGAAATGGACAATCAGAAGGACATGGATATGCCTATATCTATTTGGCTAATTTAGAACATATTCGTCTTATTCTTTCTTCTATCTTTTTTGAGCATTTCCTCAGTTACGAATCTTACCCTTTGTTCATTTCGGTCGATCTAATTAATAAATCCTTCGCTATGACATAGTGATACCGTTTAGACAGGACTTTCTTATCATGGAAAAATTGTTTGGTCAGCTTCCTTTAGCAAAGAAATAATTGTTGAGTTAAGTACCGTTCGGAGAATACTATTTTTTCCACTACTATAAAACAAGCCTCGATTGCATAATTGTCTATACTGGTAAACTTAATAGTTCCTCTCCCCTCGGTGGCGACACTTAATCCATTATTTTAAGTGTAGTACCTGTGGCTTGAATGCGGGAAGCTGCGTTTTATCGGAATACCGGTTTTTAAAATAAAGAAACTATTGTACTCTCTTATAGAGTTGTAGTGTCTCGCAAAGCCTACTTGATTGGTCTTCACAACCGCGCTATCTGCTAAAATAATAATAATGATTTGCCAACGCTACCTTGAATATTTTAAAAGCATCGAACAGCATTGCCAATACTGCCATAATATACTGGGAACAAATCGAAATCAGTTAATTAATACGATACAATACAAGCGATACAAGCATTTTTAATAAGGGTCCACGCAAATCTTTTAACATTTAGAAGCATTTTGCAAACAAAGAAGAAGAAGGAAAAGCAGAATGCAGCCTGTGCCACGTGGAACTGAAGTATAACCGAACGAACAACTTGAAAAATCATTTGGATGGAAGCCAATCTGCCTTAGATGTTAGGTTAGGTTGAGATGGCTAGGGACAATAAAATTGTCCCTTCACTTAGGCCAAGATAGGCCCATTGCGATACCATATATATTCCCTATTTAAACCAGGGGTGGTTTCATTGTGAAATCAGTAAAAATTTTAGTAGAGACGGAATCTCTATCTCAGATAGTTCCGAGAGGTTGAGTAGAAAAGGGTGGCCAAGTGTGTTGAGTCTCCTCCTACTAAGTTCTGGGCAGTGGCATATAAGATGCGGTAATGTTTCCTCTTTTTCCTCACTCTTGCAGCTTCTACAGAAGTCGTTGTAAGCGACTCCCAAGCGTGCTGCGTGTCTACCGACAGGTCGAACGTGGACCACGTGACCCTAGCTACAGCGCAAACCGAAAGGTTGTTCCATCGTTCAGTAGCCAGGCGCCAGGTTTCATTTCTTGTGATTAGTTTATATGAGGCCAAGGGCATACCTATCGTGCTCTTCTCCGTGAGGAGCTGGATGGTAGCGCCCTGTCTCAGCCAGCCTGTCGGCTGACTCGTTACCCTCAATGTTGCGGTGACCAGGCACCCAGACAAGATGGATACAGAGATGCCGAGCGATCTCATGTAAGGATCTACGGCATTCCGTGAGCGTTTTAGCATTATTGGTGTAAGAGTCAAGCGCCCTCAGAGCTGCTTGACTGTCTGAGTAGATGTATATATTCCTTTCTACGACCATGAGTGTGCTGAAGATATTTGGCGGCCTCCTGGATGGCCACCAATTCTGCTTGGTACACGCTGCAATGGTCAGGGAGTCGGAAAGATACTTCCATATCTAGGTCGGCGGAGACAACTCCCCCTCCTACTTTGTTGTCGAGCTTAGATCCATCAGTGTAAATGTTAATGTCATTAGCTCTGCTATGTGGTAAGTTCTCCCAGTCGAGTCTACTAGGGATATTGACGTCATAAAGTTTCTGAAATGACGTCGTAGGTATGCAGTAATCTGTAACGGCGGGATCCGCGGTTTGATGGCTGAGTATGGTTGAGTGTCCCGAGTTGCCTGCGTTCCAGGCTTCAGACTCTCTTAATCTCAGGGCTGTGATGCTCGCTATCTTTTTTGACTTTAAGTCTAAAGGAAGAAGATGAAATATGGTGTTAAGCGCCTCCGTTGGGGTGGTTCGGAGGGCGCCGCTCATGCATAATTCCGCACTTCTCTGTACTTTATGTAAGGTGTTCAGGACTGATTGAGCAGTATGGGAAAAACCCCATTTTCGGCCTATCGTCTGCTTGCATGAAAAGAGGGCAATGTATGCCTTCTTTACTCGTTCTGTGACATTGTCATGCCATAGTAGTTTCCTGTCCAGAACTACGCCCAGGTATTTGGCATTGTTTTTGAACTCCAGACTTATATTGTTAAGTCTAGGAGGGATGAGGACCGGAACTTTATATCTCCGTGTGAAGAGGACTAGTTCTGTTTTTTTCGGGTTTACGCCCAAGCCGCAAGTAGACGTCCACTCAGCAAGTGTCGCCAATGCGGTCTGCATAAGGTCGCATAAGGTTTGTGGAAAGATTCCACATTTGAAAATGACAATTTCGTCCGCGTAAGCTACCACCACATGTCCCTCCGCCTCCATGAGGCGCAGCAGTTGGTTGACTACAACGACCCAAAGAAACGGGGAGAGAACACCCCCTTGCGGAGTGCCTCGATGGACGAATCTGCGAGCGGACGCACCGCCAAGGCTAGAATTCACTGCTCTACTTGAGAGCATCAGGTTGATGAATTCCACCAGCGGCACGTCCACTCCCACAGACGCCAAGGCAGAGGTGATGGCCCCGGGTAGGACATGATTAAATGCACCATGTATGTCTAGAAATGCTGCCAGAGAGTATTCTCTTATTTCTAGAGATTTTTCAATCCTCGAAACTAAGGAGTGTAAGGCAGTTTCGGTGGATCTGCCTTTACAGTAAGCATGTTGTGTATTTGCTAGTAGGGATGGGTTGATAGTCTGCCTTAGATGGGCGTAAATTAATCTTTCAAGTGTTTTGAGAAGAAATGAGGATAGGCTTATTGGCCTATAGTCGCTGGGTTTTGCATGTGAGGCTTTACCAGCTTTGCCTTCAATGCAGTGTTTGGTGTTTGGTGTAAGCGGCGAAACGGATTCAAAATTTTTTGTTAAAAATTTATTATGAATTACCCAGTTGGTTCTTCTAGGATTTTGGAATTTCAGGGGGGGGAGGGCATTTATTGCTAAATATGCACTCTATGTACCGATGGTCCGAGAAAGAGTGCTCTGCTAGGACCTTCCAGGACACAAGTTGGTCACATAGGTCCTCCGAAGTGAGAGTGAAGTCCAACACCTATTTTCGGTTTTTTATGATAAAGGTGGGGTCGCTATTTTTGTTGGCGATAACCATATTGGTACTAAAAAGATAATTGAAGAGTGACTCACCACGTTCATTAATATCAGAGCAGCCCCATTGTGTATGGTGGGCATTCGCATCACCCCCTAGTATGAGGCTAGTGCGGCTATTCCTGCTACATGCAATCAGGGCTTTCAGTTTTTCTGGTGGTGGTGGGCTCTCAGTGTCGTGAGCCAAGTAGAAAGAGGCCAGCTTGAATGTTCTCTCTGAATTGGGGAAGTAAGAGGGTTTTAAAATGATTTTTCGTGAGAATACAAGTGCGTATTTTTCCCTTACCGTGGGTTTAAAAGAGACTATACTTAGGTGTCCTCAAGCCATTGATTCTTTCTCCAGAAATCCACGGCTCTTGGACAAATACGATATCTACGGAGCCTGTTTCCAGGCGAAGTAGAAGTGCAGCGGTTGCTGCTCTTGAGTGATGCAGGTTAATTTAAAGGACTTGCATCATTGTTGCTAATTGCACCCTCTTCCGTCAATGTATCATCGGCATCCTCGAGTTGGAGTAGCTCTTGCTCCGTGTAGAGTCGCCCAAAGGATGGACCATAGTCCGACCCTCCCGAGATGTAGGCGCAGCGTCCCTCATCTGGAGGGGTGCGCTCGTCTTCCATCTCCTCTTCCATCTCCTCATCGCTGGGCGTCTCTTCCTCTATGTTCGCCGCTAGGTTCGCATAGTTCCCATAGTTGAGGACCCCGTTGCTTTTGGTGAGAGCATCTACAGTGTCGTTGTCGATTTGAAAGGTCACTAAAGTGGTTGCTCGGGTAGAGCGCTCCACTTTAATGACCTTCCAATTTTGTGTGGGGAAGCTAGGGTTAAGCAGCCTCATCATTTGCAATATTTTTGCAGGTTCTGAAGGGTAGATGGGCAACCAAGCCCTTGCTCTCGGACACGAAGGGATGTCCTTCGCGTCCACTACCCTCAGCCGTCCGCCTGGGTAGACTTCTCCAATCTCTGCAATGGCAGCCTTGTACAGCTCCACCGATCGCTCATCCTCACATGCAACAAGTCGAATGTTTCGTTGAAACCATCCGACGCTGTCACATGAGAGTGGTGTTCCTGGGTTTTCGAGCAATACGTCCAGCATGACTGTTCGGTATAGCATAGCATAGTGTTTCGGTATTGTACCGCTCGGGCTGCTGTCGTCAACGACTCCCACTATCCTCTTGCTTTTTGCCACCTCAGCAAAGGATAATTTTAGTGGAGCGCCGTGAGTGTTTGCTCGTTTTTGCGTTGTGTTCTGCGCTTCCTTCATGGATCTGTCCCTTTTGGCCCCGTGGGCTGACTGCACAGCCGCAGTGACTGACTGCGTTGCAGCTGGGACCGACTTCGCAGTAGCGGTGGCTGACTGCACTGTCACAGTGTGGTGGTGGACCCTCGGTGGTGGACTCCTTGGAGCCTGATCCATGGAGAAATTAGGGAACACAATCTTCGCCCAGGCAATGTCTTCCTGTATTTTGGCAAAGTCCTCCCTGGTGGTCTGATACTTCCTGATCGGATTGGTAAGGTTCCGTCTCTGGATACGAAAGGCCATGCGTTTTTCATATGGCCCGGGGTTGGTTGGATCGGGCCTGGTAAAGTCCGCGGCTCTACTGCTCACGATGGAAGCACCCACTGGCCTTCCACCAGCAGAAGGTCCAGCCGCTTGGGGCTGACTGGAGCTCTTCTTACTGGAAGACGCCACTGTCTGCGCATCCCGAGCAAGCGGAGCTGAGGTACCCGAGTTACTCGAGCCCGAGTGTATCGCGGCTCGAGAACCATTTTTCTTGGGCTGGTTGGCATCCTTGGGCATCATCTAAATAATTTAAATATATGATAATTAAATGAAATAGATAGATGCCTAAACATCATGTCGAATCTAGCCCTAAAACGGCTAGATTCTACTGTGCTATATTTCCTATAAACTCTTTTTGTGTTGGGAAATTTATTTAAAAATATAGCCTGTTAAAAATATTATTTTTTATAGCTAGATTCCAAAGTGTCAGCACTGTTAGCGCAGCACTGACTAGAATCAGGGTCGTTCTCTCGCACAACAATCAAAACAATGCAAGTTTTATGGATCCCAAGCGAACTGGCTCCTTAAAACTTTCTCCACAATACACCTCAGTGTGCTTAAACACTCTCCCACCTGGCTGGTCTGGATTTATCCGTCCTTCGCTGCGTATTTGTTTCCACGGGGCAGAGCTTTCACCGGCACCAACAACAAGTGCACAGAGTGGGGTAGGTTATGGTCTGCTAAAAAAAACAAACAAGTGGCAAACAACCAAAAAACCGGCACAGCACAGAGTTACTTATCACAAGCCAATGGGCAGGGCAAAGGTCTAGTCACTTTGGATGCTTCGCGGATTAACTTTTAGTAATGTTTTGAAAACTTTTTCTCTTTTTTTTAAAAAAAAAAGGTTCGCAGAGCTGCTTGTCAAAAAGCGACCTATCGGTTTCGATAACGATAACAATCTCTGCCTTAGATGTTAAGTACTCCACATTGGGGAAAAAACAAACTATTAAAGTAGAAAGGAACAGAATTTTACTTCTGTAAGTATTTTAATATGACATGATAAATATTTCCAATTACAAATAAGATTAATTAATTAATTTGGAGGTTGGAGTTGACTGTACTTGTACGGTCGGCTCAAGCAGCTCACGAACTTCCGACGAGTCCAGTTCCATAAAACGAGTCAAGTGGCCTCTGCGTAGCCACGGACTTCGGGCCGTGGCGAGCTAATTGTGAGAAGGCGTATCAAGAAGCCGAATTGGCCTTTGTGCGTCTTCGGTAAGTAGGCTGAGAAATCGCTGAAGCTTGGTAAATAGAGGGCCTGGACACTAAGATGGCACCCCCATCACCAGGATAGGGGAGTAGGGCCAGCGATCCAACTCTCCGAACAAAACCAGCTACCGAAACATCAACTCAGCCTCGGATACAAAACCACCACCCCCCATTGATGACTACCTTTAAATATCGATTCAATAAATTCCAAATTGAGATTTGACCATGTGATGTTTGGTGAATTAACATCACCTACAACAACCATTGAGTCAATATCTCGTAATTGGGTCAAAACATCTTTGATACAAGCTATATGGTGCATATAAACTTGAATATCGGATGAAGGTGGGATGTAAGAACAAGTAATAAATAAAGAAAATAAAGGAAACGATACCTTAACGGCAACGAATTCAACATCTACAGGTGTATTGACAATGATCAGTTCGGATCGGTGGCTGGACTTAACTGCAATCAGAACACCTCCACCTCTGCGAGCCGGTCGATCATTTCGATAGATAAAAAATTCATTTGACAAGATTTCACAACCAGAAATGGAAGGATTTAACCAAGTCTCAGAAAATGCAATTATGTCAAATTCAAATGATGCACTATTCAAAAATAACATAGAGAGCTCAGATATTAGACCTCTAACATTTTGATAGGCAATAAGGGGACAGATGGACGGAACTAGTTTTTTGAAACCCTGTTAGACGCTACATGAGAGGATAAACTATTTGAGGGCAAGCTGATTGGCATTGACCTCACTGGATTTTTATACCCGTTACTCGTAGAGTAAAAAGGGTATACTAAAGTCGTGCAAATGTATGTAACAGGCAGAAGGAAGCATCTCCGATATCATAAAGTATATATATTCTTCATCAGCATCAACAGCCGAGTCGATATAGCCATGTCCGTCTGTCCGTCCGTCCGTCCGTCCGTCCGTCCGTTCGTCCGTCTGTATGAGATCTCAGAGACTAGAAGAGCTAGAGCAACCAAATTTTATACGTAAGCTAGTATTGTCTGTAGGCAGATCAAGTTTGTTTCAAATTTTGGCCACGCCCCCTCCCGCCCCGCAATAAAAAATATTGAATAACTCCCACAATTTTTAAGATATCGAGCTCAGATTTTGCAGTGTAGTCTATGTGGCCAATATCTACAATCTCACAAATTTTCAAAAGGATCGTATAATAAATGGCCGAGTTAAAAAAATGTTGCATACTTATCCGAGCTGAGCTGAGTAACGGGTATTTCGTAGTCGGGCAGGGCCGACTTTAACTTACGCTCTCGTTTGGCCAGAACTCATGCACAATCATACCTGGCAACCAAAATGATTTTAAACGATGCGACGTCGCGAGGTTGGGAAAAGCTATACTTTGAAACGGAAATTCTTGCTGAGCATTTGGTCTCAATATATCCTGCAATTAACTCGTAAGTAGTATCCGGAGACAACCTAGACACAAAAACTTGCTTGCGCGGTGCCACAACAGAAAGAACAGAAGGTTGGGTAGGAATCGGAATAGAAACACTGCCAGCAGGTTCAGGCGACGGTATTGGCGACTGACCGAATCTACGATCAGAAGGTAAATTTAAAACGTTTCCAGCAGCTTGATTCAGGGAGGGGGAAAGAGACAAATCAAGCATATTTCCTGGCGAAGCGGACAATGATAATGTTGGAGTCATTTCATTACTTAAAGGGGACAATGGAACCGATGACGAAGGTTTCTTCGAATTGCCAGTCACGGGAGGTGGAACATCTAGAAATTGAGGCTCCAACCGACGTGCGGGTGGTGATTCGAATTTAAATTCGCTAAGCATCTCGGAACTGCCGTCAAACTCACTTGTGAGATGCTTGGATATTTTACGCAACTTATCAAATTAAATTAAAGAGGATGCAACATGGAAAAGGTGTTATTTTGTTCCACTGTGTAATATTCAGCATTCACCCTGCAGTATGTTCCGAACTGTTTTGGATATCCTAGCCTGCAAAAGATTTTTTCATCGTCTCAATTTGTTTCAGATTTCTCCAATCCATTAGTTAACCAAATTGGTCCACTTTCTGTGCCTGAGGACATTCATCATCCCACACTTGAGATACTCCTTGATGTTATTATTATTTTTTATTATTATTATTATTTATTAATAGTCGACAAACAAAGGCTGTCAACAAATTTAAAAGCACGTTATAAAAAGGCTTATTTACTAAGGAGGCATAAAAAGAAAGCCTAACAAAATTACAAAATAAACTAATAACGACTCCGACTCGGTGGGGGATTTTTATTTGCCGGTCCGGCCAGCTATGCCCCGATTCACAGCCTGTTGTGGTCAGAGTCGATATTAGAGCTAACAAAAACCATTTAACAAATATACAGGCCTGTTCAGTTTTTCACTTACATTAAATTTTCTCTATTTCGACTTGGCTACCTGTTCTGGTTTTCATAATTTGATAAAATTACTCGATTTGAATTCACATTGCTTGGAGCATGTGAAATCAGATGTAAGTTCGTAATTTTCATTAAGTGCTATTAAAATAAAGCGAGATATAATATTAAACAGCTATATTAAGCTATTGCGGAGTTTGTATTTTGATTGTTTCATCCAACTGATTAAGTTCAGCGAGTTGTTAAAAGAAAAACAATTTGGAAATGAAACAGTCAAATTGCAAGTCGAATACCAGAACAGCGAACACAAAATCGTTCGAATTTAATTTCATTTGAAGTTTAATAAATTATGTGAAGCCCGGAACAGGCCTGAAGAGATGTGAAGAGGTAAGAAAAAAAAAGAATAAGAAAATGCAGGCTTACAAATACATAGAGGAATAAAGGCATAAAACTATAATTAAAGATAAAATGGAAGGGTGACCAACAATAGAAAATTACAAATTAAAAATATATTAAAATAAAACTAAAAGGATAACCGAAAAATCTCTGACCCGGTGGGGGAAGATTTATTAGCCAGTCCGGCAAGCTATGCCCCTATTCACAGCTGGGAATGGTCAGAGATTTTCCCGGAGATAAGTGTAAAGGGACGTTTTTAAGGAGAAGAGAGAGAGATCTGTTGAGAGGAGGTGATAAAGATCGTTGTAGTCTTGACATAAAACCCGAAATCTATTATGCTGGGCATAATCAGTTGTGCATCTAGACAAGATTAAAGGAAAAAAGTTTCTGGTTGGCCTAGAAGGAACAGAGAAGTTAAGGCGACGTAAGAGTTCAGAAGAATCTACATCACCGATAATTAACTTGTGAAGAAATGAAACACCTAAGACTGTTCTACGGTTAGCTAGCGAAGGAAGGTCTATAAGCAAGAGTCTTCTGGAGTACGATGGCAAACGGAGGTTAGGGTCCCAATTTAGGCCACGAAGGGCAAAAAGCAAAAATTGTTTCTGAACTGATTCAATACGATCAACATGCTTTTTATACTGCGGAACCCATACGGATGAACAGTATTCTAGCACGGGACGGACTAACGCTGTATAAAGAAGTTTAGTGGTGTAGGGATCATTAAACTCCTTTGACCAACGTTTAATGAATCCAAGTACACCATTCGCTTTGTTAACAATAGTGGAGATATGGTGATTAAAACTCAATTTGGGGTCAAACAGAATTCCAAGATCGACGACAGACGAAATACGTTGCAACGGTTCATTACCAATCGTATAGGAAACCAGAAATGGTTTGCATCGATGGAAAGTCATAAACATGCACTTAGAGCAATTCAGATGCAAATGATTTACCAAGCACCAAGACTGCAAGGAGTTAAGATCATCTTGCAATCCAATAGACTGAATCGGGTTGTTGAAAGATAAAATAAGTTTAACGTCATCGGCATACATGAGTATCCGAGAGTATGATAATATTGTAGGAAGATCATTGATAAATAGAGTGAAGAACAGAGGACCCAGGTGGCTACCTTGAGGTACACCAGAGGTTACAGTCACAGGTTTTGAAGTGTTAGAACGAAGCAGAACTTTTTGAGTTCTATCTTTTAGATAGGACGAAGCCCAAAGCAGAAAAGAAGAGGGAAATCCTAATCGATCAAGCTTAAAGAGGAGAAGATCATGGTTGACAGAGTCAAAGGCTTTGCTAAAGTCAGTGTAAATGACATCAGTTTGCCTTTTCACAAGGAATCCATCATTAACTAATGAAGTAAATTCGAGCAAATTGGTCGTTGTTGACCGACGCTTTATGAAACCATGCTGGAAAGGTGACAAAATAGATCTACAGTAATGCTGCAATGTGGAGGTTATTATCTCTTCAAACAATTTCGGAATGGCGGAAAGCTTAGCAATGCCTCTGTAATTTGAAATATCCGACTTCCCACCCTTTTTATGGAGAGGAATAATGTAAGATTCTTTCCAAAGAGATGGGAAGACAGACGACTTGAGTGATAGATTGAAAAGCTTTAGCAATGGTTGGCATAAAGAACTAGAACACTCTTTGAGCACACAGCTAGGAATGTTGTCAGGCCCGGGAGAAAATGAGGATTTTAGTGATTTTAAAAATGAAAGAAGAGAAGTTTCGGAAATTTCGGGATCGCATATAGAGTTGGAAGAAGTAATGTTATAAGGATAAGAAGTGTTCGCATAATGGGCAGAGGAATATGTTGATTGGAAGAAATCAGCGAACAAGTCAACAGCTGTGGAATCATTGCCAGCCTTTTGGTTACCCAGAAAAAAAGAGGAAGGTAAAGAAGAAGATCTTCGCTTAGAGTTCACAAAGCTATAGAATTGCTTTGGATCCTGTGCGAATTGAATTTTGCACCGAGCAAGATAATTGTTATAGCACTCGGAGTTAAAAAGTGTAAAGTTAGATTTTGCTATTGAATATTTAGAAAAATCCATCGCAGAACCAGTACGTTTATACTTTTTAAAGCATCTAGATTTAATATTTTTCAAATTTGATAACCTAGGACAGTACCAAGGGGGATTAAGTGACGTGGTGGAAGCGACGCTATTAGGAATGCAGATATCTAAGAGAGAATTAATAGATTCGTAGAAAAAGGTAAGAGCAAAATCCAAATCAACCGCATTGTACAGTGGAGACCAGTCTGTTGCACAAATGAGTTGACTTAGCAAAGTGAAGTTTCCTTTACGGAAGCAACGACGAGTTATATTAGGGATTTTTGAATTTGAAGGGGCAGGTCCAAATATTGAAATCGAGACTTCCAGTGTTGGATGGTAAGAATCTTCGGGTAGTGATAGAGGGGGAGACCTAGAGACACTGGCATTGGTGCTATCAGTGACAAAAATAAGATCTAACAATTTATTTAAATTGTTTTGTACAGGATTAATTTGAAAAAGAGACATGCCAAGCAGACAATCTAAAAAATCATGCTGTACTGATGGTACAAGGTAAGTCGACCCTTTAGTATTTGACCATGTGATGTTAGGCAAGTTAAAATCACCTACAACAACCAATGTGTCAATGTCCCGTAAGTGGGCTAAAACATCTTTAATGCAGGCTACATGGTGCATAATAATTTCAATATCGGACGAAGGTGGGATATAAGAACAAGTAATAAATAAAAAAAATAATGGAAAAGTTACCTTTACGGCAACAAATTCAACATCCACAGGCTTATCAACAATGATCAGTTCGGAATTGTGGCTGGTCTTAACTGCGATCAGTACACCACCACCTTTGCGATCTGGCCGATCATGTCGATAGATAAAAAAATCATTTGACAAGATTTCACAATCAGAAATTGAGGATTTTAACCAAGTCTCTGAAAATGCAACTATGTCAAATTCAAAAGATGCACTATTCAAAAATAACGTATGGAGCTTAGATAAAAGGCCCCTAACGTTTTGATAGGCAATGAGAGGACAGACGGACGGAACTAGTTTTTTGAAACCCTAGTAGACGCTACACGTGAGGATGAACTAAATGAGGGCAAGTTGACTGGCATCGGCCTCATTGGATTTTTTTGCCTGAACTCATGCACAATCATATCTGGCAACCAGAATGCTGGGTCACATATGATTGGAAATGATTCAGACGGAACACTTAACTTAAACGAAGCTATATCACGGGGTGGATTTTTCCAAATGCATTAGTTGCTCCAGCAGAGCCCAAGTTAATCCGTTGCTTTAGCAAAACCAACTTTGCCCAGCTTAACTACAGTCTTTCTCAAACCGATTGGTCATTCCTGAATTCTATTAATACGCCTGAAATCGCTTTTGAAATGTTTTATGCCAGGTTAAACGCGGCACTCGATATTTCTGTTCCAAACATTTCTGTATCGAACGCAATCAGAAGACCGCCTTGGTTTACTCGCAGACTGTCGTACCTTAAAAATCAGAAATCCAAACTTTATAAAAAATTTACAAAAACTGGTTCCCAAGTTGATTTCTCCAAATATGCTGTAGCTAAATCTAAATTTGTTGTTCTCAATACGGAGTGCTACAACAATTACCTATCTCGATGTAAAAGTGATTTTCGCGAAAACCCAAAACTCTTTTACACATTCGTAAATTCTAAAAGAAAATCTTCAATATTTCCACCCTCACTATACTACAAATCGATACTGCTACAAATAATGCGGACATTGCTCACTTATTTGCAAACTTTTTCCAATCCACATACACATCTACAACCTATCACTCATCCTCACCTTATCCATATACACTTCCCCACACTAGTGGTATTGTAATGCCAGTTATTGACGAATCCGACGTTTATCATTCTGTTTTCTGTTCTTCTGGGCCTGATAACATTCCTGGGTGTGTCTTGAAGTTTTGCGCAGATGCTTTACATAAGCCTCTTGTCTCTTCAATTGTCTCTCAATACATCATTTCTTCCCTCTATATGGAAGGAATCTTACGTTATACCTCTCCACAAAAAAGGTAGCAAATCTAATATCGAGAACTATCGTGGTATTGCCAAGCTGTGTGCAATCCCCAAGCTATTTGAAAAAATAATCACCACTCAGTTGCAATACTTCAGCAGCTCCATAATCTCTCCGACTCAACACGGTTTTAAGAAGCGTCGTTCTACAACGACTAATCTTCTCGAGTTTACATCCATTATCCGTCGTGGTTTTTTAGAAAATCAGCAAACTGATGTGATCCTTACTGACTTCAGCAAGGCGTTCGATTCCATTAATCACCTTTTGCTTTTGGATAAACTTTCACTAATAGGTTTCCCTGACCTACTGCTCAAATGGATCTCTATGTATTTGTCGAATCGGACTCAGCGAGTCTTATTTAATTCTACTTCATTTAAAGTGGTTAATGTCTCTTCTGGTGTCCCTCAGGGGAGTCATCTTGGCCCATTGCTCTTTGGTCTTTTAATCAATGACCTTCCCCAGGTAATCACGGCATCACATGTTTTAATGTATGCGGATGCTGTAAAAAGCTGTCTAACCTTTAATGGTGTAGAATCTTATAATTCGTTACTGAAAGATCTTGTTAGCCAACAATCATGGTGCCAAAACAATTTACTCTATTTAAACCATTCGAAGTGCAAGTCCATGACATTTCACCGGAATAATGCTCACTTTTTCAATTACTCTATCGGATATACCAACCTTGAACGCATTCACACGGTAACAGACCTAGGGGTTCTTTTCGACCACAAACTGTGCTTTAATGATCATATCGGCATTACTGTAAACAAATCTAAGGGTGTTTTGGCATTCATTAAACGCTGGTCCAAGGAATTCGACGATCTATACATCACCAAACTGTTGTTTACTTCTCTTGTTCGCCCTATCCTTGAATATTGTTCTTGCGTTTGGTCTCCTCAGTACGATAAATATCAGGATCTTATAGAAAGTGTTCAGAAACAATTTCATCTGTTTGCATTTCGAGGCTTGAAATGGAATCATCATCGCCTTCTACCATCTTACACTGACCGGCTACGACTAATAAACCTGCCAACTTTGAAGAACCGAAGAACATGTCATGGCGTAATATTCGTCCACAAGCTGATCCATGGTGATATCGATTCAATTTTCCTGCTAAGCCAGCTCCGATTTGCTGTTCCAACAAGACTCACGCGGTCGTATCAACCTCTAGCATTACACACTTGTAAGACAAACTACGCTCTACATTATCCTTTTCGCGTAATCTGTTCATATTATAATAACCTGCTCCATTTGTTATCAACTGAAAATTCACTGTACAATAATTCGTGTAATATTTTATTGTTTTTGTCCTCTCTACGATCTTGAATCTGTCTTCCCTGTCCACTTGATGTGAGCCTGGGCATATCGATAAAAAAAAACTCCCCTAACATGGACGGTGAAGCAGATCTACATATTATACCCACTTAATTTTAACGTTGACAGAAAATTGTCAACTATTTTTATACAAATAAACAAATTATAGTTTCTGATGAGATGGACTGTATCCGCTTATACTCAATGTATCTCGAGTAATAATCGATTGGGTTGAGTACGCTTTCGCTGACTTCGGATTAAAGTATGAGGGTTATGTTGTCCAGAGTGAGCTCAGATAGTAGATCTTAATGGCATCTCCGAAATCTGCTGTCTCGTGAATTGCCGTTTTAAACCATCCATAGAATTTAATCCACTCTTTGGGGATTCCACTAAATGTGGGCATTTCCATTAATGGTGCAGCTGGCTGAGGTGGTCTTGCATCCTTTAATTCTTGGAGACGCTGATTCTTTTCCAGTCTTTCCATCATCGCCTCATCCAATCCTCATCTCGATAATGTTATCGTTGTTAATCTCATTGAGCTTATACTTGGTCAATATCGATTTGTGCTTCTCGACTAGCACCCTCATCCTAATTTCAATCTTCGACTTATACTCCAGAATTCCATTTCTGTCCAATTCCATGAAGTATCTCCTAGCTTCATCAACAACCTCGTTTAGTTTGCCTGCCAGTTGTTCCAATTGATTCGCCAATTTGAATATTGGGCTTACAGAGCCAAAATTGTCCGATTCGGTAGCATATGTGGGGGTAGTGTACCGCTGCACATCATTTCGTACTGATGGCTCGGCGTCTTGCATAGTGTGGTCACTCATATTGAACTTCAATCTCGTTTCGAGTTGCGCCATGGTTCTGTCGAATATTTAAATACTCGCACCCACTTTACAGACTTTGATAAACCAAAATTGTGCATGCGCTTACATCAACTTTCCCGAATATCAAACATCCGGCTCGAAGGACCAAAAAATGTATAGAACTATCCACTTTAAATGAGCACGCATGTAATGTAATATTTGTCTTGATTGGCTCTTGCGAGCGATCCTTCTTTTATTCTATAAAAATCATCCCTTTAATCGAACTTATCTATTGCCTCGTTTGTAAGACGAAGCATGTGTATGTTTATGTGTATGTGCGTTGGTAATTGCCATATGCAAGTTTATCCTTTTCAGGGTGAAACAATAAAAAAAAACCGAAGTCTTTTATTGATGAATGCAAAACTAGAACTAAATTTGATTACAATTTTTGATTAAAATGAAAGCTCAACCTGCCAACCGGCGAATGCAGCGCAGCAATATGTTGGTTGTTAATTCTGGTGCAGGCTGCTGGTTTTCCTTCTAATAGGTTTGGGAGGCAGGTTGAGTTACTGATATCTATGATATGGTTATTTTTACATACTTTCATATTATTATAGGTTTTACAATTATTTAGTTTATATAGTTTTTCCTTACATCTAATTACATTTTCGTTATTTATCTTATTTATGAATTGGCCCTCTGATTCTTGTTAATATGTTGTAAGCCAATCTCCTACAGAAACATTGTTGTTATTAAATGTGATGTTGAAAATAATTTGTTTCTCTCAAAATAGTCTCAAATAGTCGAAATAATTGAAAATAATGGAAAATAATGGAAAATATTAAAACGATTATTTTCCATTATTTTCCATTATTTTCAATTATTTTTAATAATTTATGGTAATTTTCCATTATTTTTGATTATTTGTAATCGTAATCATTAAATAATTGTGTGAAACCGAAAATAATCGCAATTTAATCATTAATTCAACTTTTAAACAAAAATAATCTAATTAATAATGACTACAATTAATAATCATTATTTAACAGGTATGATTTAGACCCTTGCAATGGGTATTATAATTTTGCCCAGAGCTTGCAACGCATAGAAATATTCATTTTTGACCCCATACACTATACAAATTCTTGATCAGGGTGACGAGCTGAGTCGATTGAGCTTTGTCCGTCCGTCTGTCTGTCTGTTTCTACGCGAACTAGTCTCTCAGTTTTAAAGCTATCGAGCTGAAATTTTGCACAAAGTCTTCTTTTTGCTGCACACTACCAATATGTCGGAACCGACCGGATCGGATGACTATATCTCATAGCTCCCATAGGAACAATTGGTCGGAGAACTAGTTATAGCGAGAAAAACTTTTTTCTTTTCAATGGAAACGTTCCCAAACTAGGGTTTCTAGGTTAGGTATATGGTATAGCTGCCCTACAAAAGATAGGTCTGAAAAACAGTCTTAGTTAGAAAAACTTTTTTGTTTTTAATGGTAGCATCCTGTAATTTTGAATTTGTTTGTTTCACGTGCTTTCACATAAATTTAAAAATTTTTGGCCAAATCGGATGACAATATCATATAGCTCCCATACGAACGATCGGTCGGAAAATGGGAAAAAGAGTATTTTCTTGAAAATATTTAAGAGAGCACTTGAAATTGTATAAAAACTTCGGCACAGACGAAGTTAGCTTAGCTTTCTTGTTATTACATGAAATACATTATAAAGCTATTGTATTGGAACATATAGACAAGTCGCTTGCGATTTATCCCTTCCTGTCATAATGAGTATCTTCGGAAATGCTGGTGGTAAGTTGTTTTTATTTAATATGAGTTCTACACAATAATAATTTTGCAGTATAGGTTCTTCATCAAATAGTTATTGGCTTCCAAGTGATGGGGACACACAATAAACCGATTTGTCGCATGCAATGCAAGGTAAAAAGTTTATTTCTACTTTTCTTTCTATAAATAAAATTTTTTTATTTAGCAAGAGTAAGAAGCAATGTTCAGCAAGGTTTCAAGTTTTAGATGAAATTAAGAATATTAAGGAATCACAACAAAGGCTTTTCACAACTTTAACGGAGGAAATAATAGCTCTTCGAAATGAGGTTCGAAAATTAAAAACATGCTATGTACCACAGGGCGAAACGAATCTTTTGCTCTTCCGTCTAACAGCATTTCGGAGTTTCAAGAATTTGATGAAATACTTTTATTAGAAAATAATCTTCGAAATCAACTGGTGGGTGTTCCCAATTTTATAAGTATATCCAATAACGTAACATTTTTAATACTCTATTTGAACAGAAACACTTCGTGCGAAAAATTGGAGGTAGCGACGTTACATTGATTGTCGTTGAAGCGCTTACTATCGGATGATGTATGTGTCCATATAACTTGGCGTGGTACCAACGACAAGCCATGTTTTCAAGAGAGGTCAGTATTCCGAGTTTAGTTGTGGTAGCATAAATGTACATTTTACTAACTATGGCTTTGGTTTTTAGAAATTGCTCATACCATGTTTGCCAAGTCGACGCACAGTGTATGATTTTGCCAATCTGAGACGACAAAAATTAAAAAAAAGTGCTTCAAGTGAGAAGATCTTTTTTGTAAATGATACAAAAATATCCAATATTAAATTTATGTCGTAAGTGTCTTGTTTCCCAAGGGTGTTAATTTTTTCTTAATATTGAATAGTTTAACTGTAAAATTTTCAAAGCCAGGGCTTTATAACTATACTGGAACATTTCATATAATTTTTTTTCATCAAAACCTAAAAAGTAAGAAAATGGCAAAGCTCTTGTTGCTTTAATGGACTATAACTTCTATATTCCATCGTGTTCGATGGTTCTGCCGCATGGGGGATCAGCGGATGGACTTCCAAAACTTGCTTCGAAAAGAAAAAACCGCCTTTTTTTTGCCAATAATGGAGTTATTAATGTTAATGTGCTACAATCTAATTTACATGTAATCGAAAACAGCTCGATATTTGGTGGTATTTTGCTGTTGAACGGTCACACTGGCGTTAGCCGGCGACCTATTGTAATGAGCTCGCTGCTTCACTAGCTTTGCTGATGTGAGCATCTAGCTTTGAGCAGCATTTTTTACAGTGAAGGATGTAACACGCGAAACTCTTTTTAAAATTTGTTTAAAAAGCACCAAGACTGCAAGGCTTGAATCAATTTTAGATTACACGACCAAATTTTTTTGGAAGAGATGTTAACTATGAAAAGTTAAATACTCGCCTAAGAAAGCTGGGCTACGATTTTCAAGAACGGTGGAATAAAAGTAAACGACATGATGAAAATGATAAACAATATTGGTGCCTTATCAGAAGGCGAAATTGTCAAAAATATGCTTGCCCTAGCCTATCACCATCACACTCATGGATAAGATTTATGGAATGCTTGCTTCATATCTCGCACAGGATTGAAATAAAGAATTGGTACGTCACAGGTGAGGTCAATAAGTCAATAGTAGCTGAAAAGAAGAACGAAATTCAACACAAAAAGTCTAGACCGATAAGGGAAGGGGTGCGGCCCAATGACGAGAATTATCAAATTTTCTTTTTAATTCAATACGTTACTTCAAATCAGACTGAACTAGCCCATTTTTTGGTTTCTATTATGCAATGTCATAAAGATATCGTTAAAAATCGGGTTTTCATAAGGGTTTTTTATGAGGGATCATGAAGTTGTGCGAATGTATGTAACAGGGAGAAGAAACATTTTCCGACCCCATAAAGTATATATATTCTTGATCAGCATGAACAGCCGAGTCGATATAGCCATGTCCCTCTGTCCGTCCGTCCGTGTGTCCGTCTGTCCGTCTGTCCGTCTTTCTGTCTGTATGAACGCGTCGATCTCAGAGACTATAAGAGATAGAGCCACAAATTTTTGCACGAAGGTAGACTTGTGCTGTACGCAGATCAAGTATGTTTCAGATTTGGAAAACTCCACCCCGTCCCCCTTTTATCTCCAAAAACCCTAGACCTCCTCTAGAAATCTTAGACCTAAAAAGCCGTCAGATTTCAATTTTTAAGTTAGAGCCTCGTGATTTCGTACACATCAAGCTAGGCACAATATCTATCTATTCTGAAATGTACAGTCAGATCGGACAAACAACACCTAAGTTATAAGCGAATCAGTTGAGCTGATAAGAGCACCCCCCCAGTTGATGGTCAGGACTAGAAAAAAGTTTTGCCTACCTTGCCGGTTACATTTATCTTCAAAAATTCAAAAACAAATAAATGAAAACAAATGAACAGGGTATTTTGTAGTCGGGAAACTCGGCTGCAGCGCCCTTACTTGTTTTAAATGGCAATATTTCGGGACCCAGAATAGCTAGAGACGTGAAAATAAATTCCCAGCGGCAGAAAATTGAACAAGGTTATAGGAATTTAAAAAATTCGTTACACTGAAAACTTTCTTGTGCATAATTAAATGAAAAATATAATGAGACGGTTTTGGTAACTCCCTTTAAGACGCCACTTTAAAACTTTTACTGTAGCTTTTTCAGGCCTCGATGTCAATTACCAGAAATTTAAAAAAAATCGGAGATACGCTTCTTAAAGAAAAATTTAAAAGTAGGTTCACACTTATTTAACTTACTCATCATCTTCACTATTTTCATTTATGACAACATTTGCTTAGTTGGACTCAAATACTTTCGACAAAGTTGCTGCTGGATGCGTAATGCGTGATAAGTACAGGGTGCGCCATCTAAAGTGTCGGTATGGCAACACTGAATAAATTTAAAAACAAACAACCGATTGCTATATGTCTTGTTCCTTTAATTTGGTCCTGTACAATTTATTTCGACTACTTTTTGAACACAACATCAATCAAGTGGCCGCCTTTATTGGCCACAACAAAATGTGCCCTTTTTTCGGCATTTTCATTCACTTTTTCGAGCGTCTCAGTCGATAAAGTGGCGATTTCGGCACGAATGTTGGCCTTAAGCTCTTCAATGGTCTGTGGATCGCTGGCGTAAACCTTGCTTTTTAAATAGCCCCACAAAAAGAAGTCTGGGGCGGTCAAATCTGGAGATCTGGGTGGCCAGTCAATATCGCCTCTTTTTGATACCAGGCTTCCAGGGAATTTCAGCTGCAATAAGTCGATTGTTTGATTGCAGTGTGGCACGGAGCACCGTCTTGTTGGAACCAGTAACCGTCAAGACCTTTTTCGCGCATTTGAGGGCAGACAAAATGTGCCAACATCCACCGATATCGATTTCCATCGACTGTTTCGTTCTCACGCAAAAAAATATGGCCCAATGATAGTTTTGGCGCAAACGCCGGCCCAAACAGTCACTTTTTGGTCGTGTAAAGGTATTTCATGGATGCGGATGTGGATTTTCCGTGCCCCATATGCGACAATTTTGCTTATTAACACCACCAGAAAGCGTGAAATGGGCCTCATCGGACATCAAAAATTGGTTCCAAAAATCTGGTTATTTTCGATGAAGCGTCACTATTTCGGCACGTTGTTTTGGTGTGAAGCGTTCCATGGTCAAAATTGTACTAGATTGATGTTTCCAAAACATGTCTAACAAAAGCAATCGGTTGGTAAATGTCAAAGTTATTCAGTGTTGCCATACCGACACTTTAGATGGCGCACCCTGTATCTCGCATGAGTCAAGTAATATATCACACTTGCATCATGTGAGCAACAGCCAACAGTCCTGTTTACGTTGGGACAACTACAGCAATAGCGTTTTACACAATCCATGCTATTTTGGTTGGGAATGAAATATACATAGACACTATACCACTATACCTATACCATCGAACGAACATGGAATTTTATTATTAGAGGACTCATTTTAAGGAATGAAGCATCAATCGTGCTGTCCTGATTTGAGATTTCAGCTAGGTATGAAACAGTTAGCGACAGTTGGTAAGATCCAGAAAATAAAATTGTAAGCTTGTCTTCTGTAAGTGTAGGAAAATCTAAGAGCGATGACGTATTTCATGGACTTAAGAGATTTCTTTTTCTGCTATAACGTTCTATCTCAACTTTTTCAGAAACTGTTCTGAACGTTCATACGATTTAAAAAATGACAAAGTATTCTGCTTTCTAATTCCTTGTCTGAATTCAACCTCTTTTCAAACACGTTGTTGAGATACCCAGCGATTCTGCATAGATCACCAACTTTGTTTAGGTTTTATTGTCCAAATTGTGATGCAAAGTTTATATTTTTGGGCAATTGCTCCATGAATGACTTTAGCTACCCATCTTTTTTTGGTTACTTTTCGAGACTGATTTGCTTCTTCCGTCTCCAGTTGAGCTTTTTTTCCTTTTAATGCAGACATCAGAACGGGAAAGCCTTTTCTTTGTATTTCATCCACAACATCGCGAAATCCCCTATATACAACGAATATGTCCTTTGGACGCAAGAGCATCAGTAAATTCGTATTGGCGAGAACTTTCTTTTCTTACTTGGTCAACTCGGTTTTTAGATTGTACCTATGTACAAAAAGAAGAAGCTATCAAAGTAAGTAGTAAGTTCAGTCCTTTGTAATTTTGTTAATTTCGATTAAGAATATTTTGTATTTTAAAAAATAAATAAATAAATTGAATTTGGAATTCCGAAATGAACTGAATAGGATTAGGCACTATAGTATGAAAGTCATGTAGGACAGCCACTTACATTGATTATGTATGTTATCATTATTTTTATTCAAGTAGAGGAATATTTTTAAATTTAAATCTTTTGAGAAGCGTAGCTCTGATTTTTTTTTAACTTTCTGGTAATTGACTTCGAGGCCTGAGGAAGCTACAGTAAAAGCTTTAAAGTGGACTCTTAACGGGAACTACCAAAACCGTCTCATTATATTTTTCAATTAATTACACAGTACGACACTAAAAAAAAAACAGGATGAGACCCTTAAATTCTGATAGAAGGCACTTCTGTAAGCATCTCCTCATAACCAGTTTTTCATCTGTACCCTAGGTTCGCGTTTTATGGGTACTTTTGTAGTAGCAACACAAAGCGACAACAATTTTAACTTAGTTATTAATGGTTCAGAACAAAAATCAACAAAATTCAGCAAACACAGACAGGGTCACTAGGAACGTAATATCAAAAAATCGCGTTTATCGTACAACTCGTTAAGGTACCTCCAGAAGATGTCAAACCCAAATTCTTGAATATCTTTTAAACCGTATTTTAGACATAGCTAATCCAGGAAGTCCCTCTAATATTTTGATTGGATATTTGCATCGCAACATTGATTACAATGATATGTTTGAGGCGTTCAAGTCAGTATGTCTTTCATATACTGACATAGTCTTAACTGGTGACTGGAACAGTGATATGCTATGCGAAAGACATCTTTCGGCATGTGTTGAATCCCTTGGCCTGTCATTAGTGAATAGAACCCAGCCCGCTCATTACTCCTACACAACGGATACTCTTCTGGACATCTTATATATTGACAACCCAAGCAAAGCATTGCTGTACGATCAGCTCTCAGTACTTGTATTCTAGAAACATGATCTTATTTTCCTTACATTCGAAGTTAATATTAACTATACTGACTATTCTTATATGTATCGTGATTTTAAAAGTATTAATTATGTTGACCTTTTTAATGACCTTAAATCATGCTCATGGGATCCAATTTATTCCACATCATCTGTAAATGTAAAATATATATACTAAAAACCAACATTGATTATTTATATAATAAATTTGTACCATTACGACGTAAACGAATGAATCTAAACCAAAGTCCGTGGTTTAATGACGCCATTAAAAGAGCCCTAAGCAAACGTGATAGGGCATACCAAAAATGGAAGCGATATAGAACAGAATATCTACATCAGGAGTACAAAAAGCTTCGAAGAAGTTCAACAAGTCTTTGTGAATCGTCAAAACGTACATACAATTCTAAATTCACGTCCTCACTACTTTCACAACAGGTATGGAGAAATATAAAACAGATAGGAGTTGGCAGACAAAGGCCTAGCGTGGCTGATAATATTGACGTAAATGACCTAAATGCTAAATTTGTTCAATCCATACCTGTTAAGTTGCCATTAGAATTACTAATCAATTAAATTATTTTTGGAAAATAGTCGTAGTGATTATATAGTTTGCTGGTGAAAAATTTATGATTATTTAATGATTACGATTACAAATAATCAAAAAATAATGGAAAATTACCATAAATTATTAAAAATAATTGAAAATAATGGAAAATAATGGAAAATAATCGTTTTAATATTTTCCATTATTTTCCGTAATAATCGTTTTAGTATTTTCCATTATTTTCCATTAATTTCCATTATTTCGACTATTTGAGACTATATTGAGAGAAACAAATTATTTTCAACATCACATTTAATAACAACAATGTTTCTGTACGAGATTGGCTTACAACATATTAACAAGAACGTATTAAATATTACATGTTTTCACATTAAATTAAACACAAACATTAAACATAATCATTATTTTTTTTTGGTCGTCTGTTCGCTGCCTATGCCAATTCTTATTGGATTTTATAGCTTGCGCTGCATTCGCGGTTCCGTTAAGCGCGATCATATGTTTAAGAGAGAGAATTTGCATTAACCTACCAAAATATTGTAAAGGAACGACCTCCTCAGATGCATTAGACTTTCCCAAATATTGCATTAGCATAATTATTGCATCAGACTGCATAAATGTAAAGCGAGTTGGTTTGGTAGCTCGGGTGGTGTTGGTTGGTCCAGTGCGTTGCAGGACAAATAGCCGAAAATTTCGCTTTCCAGAGCATCTGTTGCTTCTTCTGCATTCGAGGCATCTATGAAGCCATCCTTTTTAAAGCGAGGGTCAAGCAAAGTTGCGAGTCTCGGAAGTGACTTCTGTTCGTACAAAGCAAATCTCTCTGGCAGTCGACGCATCATTAGGTTATGTGCGTCCAAGACAATGGAAGACTTTATTTTAGGACGCATTTGGTCTAGATTTTGGTGCAGCTCGCTAACCATCGGTATTATTAATGAAATGGTTGCTGTCTTATTTGCGGAAATTTGCTCAGTAGCGTCGTTAAAAGGCTTTAGCAGTTCCGTTAGCTCTGTTAGAAGGATAATTTCATCAGCTGAAAAGGGTTGTGGAGCCTTAGGCAAATTTAGCAGCACTTTAGAAATAGAATCATTAAGTGTAATGATGCGCTTCATCATTAAAAATGCGCTGTTCCACCTAGTTGGAACCTCTTGGATTAGCCCTAAGGGGCTTTCAACGTCCTGTGACTGCTTAAGCTTCGCATTAGCTATTGCGCTTGACTTGAAGTATACGACTATGCGCTTGCACTTGGTCAATATGCCTTTGAGACAAGTCAATTTTAAAGCATCCTGTACGTGTAAGTTAAACGAGTGGGAACTCACATGCTTTCTTTATAGTTGCGTCTTTATCAGTTTCTACAGTTACATCTTTATTGTGTACGTTCCACTCTGTCATGATACTAAGCAAAGTTTCTGATATGTTCTTTGCAGAATGATTTGTGGATGTTAAAAGTTTCTGTGTAGACAAAACTGCCGGCTGTAGCTCAAAATTGTTATTTATTAAATGACAGTTTACTGTAATATATCCTTCTGTTTCCCTTGACGTCCAGCAATCTGTGGTTATGCCGACATAATCTATATTATTCAAAATGGTCATTAAGTGAGCTTTCAAAGACTTATAATTGTTTGTTTAATGTGAAAACATGTAATATTTAATACGTTCTTGTTAATATGTTGTAAGCCAATCTAGCCAATAAGAAACATTGTTGTTATTAAATGTGATGTTGAAAATAATTTGTTTCTCTCAAAATAGTCTCAAATAGTCGAAATAATGGAAATTAATGGAAAAAAATGGAAAGTAATGGAAAATAATGAAAAATATTAAAACGATTATTTTCCATTATTTTCAATTATTTTTTATAATTTATGGTAATTTTCCATTATTTTTTGATTATTTGTAATCGTAATCATTAAATAATTGTGTGAAACCGAAAATAATCGCAATTTAATCATTAATTCAACTTTTAAACAAAAATAATCTAATTAATAATGACTACAATTAATAATCATTATATAACAGGTATGGTTCAATCACATGTACCTGAAAACCTTGACACTTCGTACCTGAATTCTTTTTCAAATAATAGCTGTGATAATAGATTTAGTTTTGTGGGTGTCAATCAATGTGATGTGCTTGAGTCAATTCTAAATATAAAATCATATGCCATTGGATTAGATGATCTAGATCCAAAATTTCTAAAACTACTTTTGTCAGGAATCATAATACACATAACACACATTTTTAATACTGCTATAACAACTTCTTGCTTCCCGATGATCTGGAAAACGGCCAAGGTATTGCCAATCTCAAAAGACAATAATGAATTTAGGCCTATTTCTATCTTACCATTTCTTTCCAATGCTCTTGAACAAATTATGGCCACACAAATAAGCGAATTCATGGAAAACAAGAAAGAAAGTCGGTCAAGCCCGACTATAACATACTCTGTACCAAGAAAATTTGTCTTTTGATCATAACTCGAAAACCGTTCATCCGATCTTCTTCATTCCTTTGGCGGATCGATAAGTTATTCTAATAACTAAATATGTCCAGAAGGAACAAGCCATCTATCTTCAAAACTGTGGGAGATATGACGTTTTTTCTAAATTGCGGGGGCGGGAGGGGGCGTGGCCAAAATTGAAAATAAACTTGATCTGCCTGCAGACATAAGAAGCATATGTCCCATACACGTCAAACCTCTATCTCTTACCATCTCTGAGATCTGTGCGTTCATACGGAAAGACAGACGGACAGACGGACATGGCTATATCGACTCGGCTGTTGATGCTGATCAAGAATATATATACTTTATGGGGTCGGAGATGCTTCCTTCTGGATGTTACATACTTTTGCACAAACTTATAATACTCTATGTACCTACGGTACAGAGTATAAAAATGAGCTATTTAATGATAGGCAGTCCGGGCTTAAGAAAAAAAGAAGCTGTACCACACTGGTAACAAAAATAACCGAGGATATACGAAGAAAACTGGACAGCGACAATGTAACGTTCTTAACTCTTTTAGACTTTAGTAAAGCATTTGACACGGTTAGCCACGATGTACTCCTCACAAAGTTAAGAACAATATTTAATTTCTCAACAACAGCTGAAAAAATGATGACCTCATACCTAAAAGAAAGAAACCAAGCAGTTTTTACCCAAACAGAATATTCCACTTTTCTAGTAACTACAACAGGTTTGCCGCAAGGGTCGGTTCTAGGACCATTACTGTTTTGTCAATATATATGTGACCTTCCGAATGTATTGTCTAACTGTGACGTCCAGATGTATGCAGATGATGTGCAAATGTATATTAGTCGTCCGTTAAGTGAAGTTTCAGAATGTATTACTATTTGTAACCGTGAGCTTTGTGCAATAAGTGATTGGGTACAGAGAAACAGAAATTAACCCAAAGAAGTCAAAATGTTTGGTTATTTATAAGAAAATATATAACACTGACGTACTACAGAAACTTAAAATAGACCAAGTAGATATAGAATATGTGGACAGAGCAAATAATTTAGGATTTACTTTCAACAAGACGTTAACTTGGGAGGACCATATAAACCAAGCACTTGGCAAAACATACGGACACATAAGGCAGCTGAATTTAACTAAGCATTTTATTCCCACGCAAACAAGAAAAATTATAGCTAAAGCTTGTCTTCTACCCAAACTATTTTATGGATTACAGATTTTTGGAAACTGTAGCTCGAGGTGTAGGCAAAGGCTAAATGTAGCATTTAACGTGTAACGAACCTTTGCAGCTGGGCGTAGCTCAGGGGTGCTCCGGGATCGCTTCAACAAATTTATTGAAGAATTGCCAAAATAAGGAGACAAACGTTTAAAATGTACTTGAGTCTATATTTGGTTGGCGTAACTCGCTTAATAATAAGCCTTAGGCTAAGTTCACAATTCACTTTACACTTCACTTCACTTCTCTACGTTTGCCCGTTCGTGCTCGCTCACACACCGACTCGAAGTCCTCGCTCAGTTCCTAGTGCCCGTCTGCCTTCGTCGTGCTATTCGCTCCGACCTCGCAGGACTTTCGCACTCCCCACTGGCTATCGTTGACTTCCTTGCAAATTAACGTCGAGCCAATCGCTTCGACTTTCCGCAAGATTTCGCCATTTCGCCTTCTCGGTTCCCGTTCGCTCGCACTTAGGTTCACAATTATGGACTCTGCTCCGCGCACTCGTAAACTACCGACTGTCCCGTCTTTAGGGCAGCCGCTCCTTTTATAGCTGGGCCGCAGGCCCCGTTCCGCTGTTCCAAGCAGGGCCTGTGTGCTGGTAGACTCCGCTACCAGTCCCAAACGGGGCCTTCCGCTGCTGCTGCTGTCACCAGGCCTCTGGCTGCTGTAGTTCTAACGGGACTTCCGCTGCATCCGTGCTGCCTAGCAACACAACTTGTTCCCGCCACCTTCTAGAACATTCGATCCCGTTCGCCTTTCCGCCAATCACAGCTCGCCGCGTCATTCCGCTCGCTGCTCGGTTGAAGCAGGGCCTTTGCCTCTCAGGCCACGGCCCTTGTTCTCCAACTCTCCACAGCTCTCTCTCTCTCTCTTTCACCACTCCAAGAGAGAGCTTTCCCCAATTCGCCGTGTCTACTTTTATCTTTTCCCCCCCTTGTACCTTATCGCCGTTACCGATTTTTAAATTTAAATTTCCCGCCCAATTTAAATTTTCGCGCCACTCCCCGGACAGTTCCCCGCTCCTTTTCCCCTCATTGTACCTTATCGCCGTTACCGATTTTTAAATTTAAATTTCCCGCCCAATTTAAATTTTCGCGCCACACCCCGGACAGTTCCCCACTCCTTTTCCCCTTACCCCATCGATCCCGATAGGCTGCCGCCAGTGAGACCGTTCCCCTGCTAGGGTGACCCTTGCTCCCGATATCTTTTTGGTATTCCCGACCCACGCGCTTCCCCTATCGATATCGATTCCGATCTTCAACCACGCTGCTTCCCCAGGTAAGCTTTGTGTTTACCTTTTTTAAAACTCAAGCCTAATTCTGCTTCTTGCTCTTTTCCCCCTGAACAGGTACCCCCCTCTGGCACCCCCTTCTCCGCACAGGTAAGTGCTCGCAGCCCCCCCCACCCCTTTTTCCCCTTGGCTCACTCCTTATTTATTCTCCGTTTGTTTTTTTTTTCAGATGCCGACTTGATGTGTTGACGTCGCCTCACCCTGCCCTTGGCCAAGCTGAACCTGCCGTCCCTCCCTGATGTTGCTGCCCACCTACATACACATTGTGTTTTTATATATATTTATTTTGTTTTTTTTTGTTTTGTGTTACTGTGCCGTGTTTGTGGCGTTCGCTCACCTGGCGACGATCGTCGCGTGGTCTTCCCTGTCTTCGTGCTGGTGGCGTCCGCTCACCTAGCGACGCTCGTCGCGTGTTTTCCTCGTTCTGTGTTGTGTTGAAAGGCGTGTCGGTGGCTCCCGCACACCCCGCCCCGGCTCCCGCCAAGCGTTTGTTCCTGTGTTTGTGTAATATGCCTAATAAAACTGTTTTGTTACATGTGACATGTTAAATGTTGTGTTTTATTTATTTATATATATTTTTTTTTTTCGTTTTGCCTTCTCCCTCTTAAGCCGTCCGGGGTCCCTCCACCTCCCGGAACACCCGCGGGCCTCCGCGTCCCCACTTGAGGCGGTGCCGAACGGGTTCCTCTGGACCCCGAGGGAATCTTCGGGGATCCCGGGCGTTGGATGCCCGCTGCTCATCCGGGTCCTCGTCCACCTCCTCTATCACGACGGAGGAGTTTGACTTCTGCTCCTCCGGCTCCTCTGTCGACACGAGGGGCTCGCTCCACGTGGCCACCGTAGTGACTTCGTGGAACCACCGCCCCTCGTTCGTTCGTCGGCTCTTCCGCCGACCCATAGCTGGCCGGTCTGCGTGGCGGCGAGCCCGAGGGCTCCTCCTCATCCGACTCCGTCTCAGCACGACCACCTCCGGGATTGGTGTCGGCGGCCGTGCTGGCCTCCATGCGGCCTCTGGGACGCCCTGCTCCTCCTCGTCGGATTCCGTCAGCACGACCACCTCCGGGATTGGTGTCGGCGGCCGTGCTGGCCTCCATCCGGTCCTGGTGTCGTCCTGCTCCTCCTCGTACGGTACCCACCCACCTGCCTCCGCCTTCTCCGTCTCGTACGCCCATTCCCCGACCCATATCGCCGGAGACGGCGATACCGAGACAGGCGGCGCTACGTGGCTTCCCCACTCCCACGTGCTCGCCGTTGACGCCTGCGGCGACGACCTCCCGCACGTCGGCTGGCCTGCGCACCGTCGTCCGCCGACTTGGGATTCGGCTGCCCCGTCGGCCCACGCCCAGAAACGGCAAACACCGCCTGGCCACGCCTCCTCGCACACCTCTGCGTGTCTCATCTTCTCGCTTTCCGCTGTTCAACGTCGTTGTCTTCATTTTGTAATAGACCGAGTTTCCTGACATTCGTGTACCATGAAGCCTCGGTCTCCACGCGGCTGCGCAGCGATCACGCCAGAGTACCGTTTATTCGCAAGCTTTCTTATACGAGAGTCTCGCAACGGTTCCTGTCACTATCGCCGTCTCTCTCTTTCTCCTGGCCGACGCTGCAACCACTCTCTTTGCCGCATTTCTCTCCTATTTCTAGGGGTCGACTCCTCGATACCCTGTAAACTTTTGAATGTCCCTGAATTTCAATTTTACCCTTTTCCTTCCAGATTTTCTTCCTTTTAGCCTGAAATTTATTCCTTTTAGGTTATTTTCTTCTAGGTTTATGCTCCCTCCCTCTCTCGATTTCTTCTTCATCCGGCCTCGCTGGTTTTAGTCCGCTAATATGTGCCGTTCTCAGCTTTTGTTTCCCTTTTTCGCGCAATTTACAGATTACTGGGGATGTAAAGCTTATAATCTGATAGGGACCTTCATACCTGGGTGCCAATTTTGCAGCGAATCCTTCCGATGCCTTCGAGAGATGGTGCGTTTTGGCATATACCTCGTCGCCTACCCCTGGCTTCCAAGCGCGTCTTCTCAGGTTGTAGTGGCGCGCCTGATCCTGTGCTGCCTTCTCCATATTTCTCCTTGCCACCTCGAAAATCTCCTTTAACTTCTTCGCGTTTTCTCCTGCATCCCTTTTTGCGTATCCTGTTCCGAGATTGCTGTTGTCGTACAAGGCATTAGGCAACCGTGGTTCCCTTCCTTGTACGAGAAACGCAGGTGTGTATCCTGTTGATTCCGCCACACTGGAATTGACTGCTAAAGTGAGTTCCGGTAGCAGCTCATCCCACCTTCTCTGATCGGAGCCTGCAAACTGATCTATCATAGTCTTGACTGTCTTGTTTGCTCGCTCCGTTGGGTTCTCTTGAGGAGTATATGGCGTTGTAAATTGGTGAGATACCCCCATTTCTTCCAAGAATCGATTAAACGCCTTACTAGTGAACTGTGCTCCGTTGTCTGTTATTAGCACCTTTGGTACTCCGAACCGCGCCAAGATTCGCTCCCTGAACGCTTTCTGCAAGGCCACCGCCGTTGCCGTTCTTAGTGCTACTAGTTCTGTCCATTTCGAAAATCGATCGATCAGTACTAGTAACACAGAGTTCCCATGCTTCGATCGAGGCAATGGCCCTACGAAATCTGCACAAACCGTTGCCCACGGCTCTTCTGGGATCTGCGTAAGCATCTTCCCAGCCGCTTGCAATTGGTGCGATTTGTATTTCTGGCATGTTTCGCATCTCCCGACATACTTGCGAATGTCCCTTTCATTCCGGGCCAATAATACCTTGCGGCCACTCTTGCTATTGTGCGCCTTGTGCCCGTGTGCCCTGCTGTGGCCGCATCGTGGCTCTCATGTAGCACCCTTTTCTGCTCTTTTTCTGGCACGCACAATTTCCATGCCGCTACTTCTTCATGTCCCGCTCGATGAGGTATATGTCTATATAAATTGCCCGCCTCTTTTAAATAGTCCGAAAATTTTTGCGGATTCTGTTGAATCTTCTCCTCCATTCTCTGAATCCACCCGACCCTCTCACCTTCATCGGCTAACTTTAGTTTTTCGCACTTTTCGGGTTGCCGTGAGAGTGCATCGGCCACCACATTGAGTTTGCCTTTCCTGTACACTACCTCAAAGTCGTATTGCTGCAATTCTAATGCCCATCGGGCAACCCGCCCTGATGGACTTTCTTTAGAATTCAGCCATTTTAGTGCCATATGATCCGTTATGACCTTAAAACGGTATCCCTCTATGTATCGCCGAAGTTTACGGACTGCCCAAGCTATCGCCAGACACTCTTTCTCAGTAGCAGAGTAATTTTGCTCTGCTGCGTTGAGAGTTCTAATGGCGTAGGAGATAACTCTCTCTCCTTCGTCTGCTGACTGAGTCAGTATCGCTC
>JAWNNO010001149.1:0-75631 GCA_035044985.1 Lordiphosa fenestrarum | reverse complement strand
AGGCTTGTAAAATTGTAAAATAAACTCCTAATAAAACTGTAAAAAATAATCCTTGTGTTGTTTGAGAATGGTTATTTTCTACTAATCTATGGTGAGCTCATGTAACTGTAACTCCTGATGCTAATAAAATTGCTGTGGTAATATATACTTATGTATGGCCATACTAAAAACATGATCATGCATTAAACATTTTTAGCCTATCCTTATGAACTGTTTGGTTCTTATTCATGTTACTTTTTATAATTATATTATTATTATTTTTTATTTCTATGACCTCAAATGGTCCTATATAAACGGGATCTAATTTATGGCCTGTTTCGTTTTTTAGCAGGACTTTATCCCCTATCTTAATATCGAGACTAACTACGCTCCTATCATAATATTCTTTATTTTTAGCTTTATTCGCTTCTAACAGTACTCTAGCTCTTTTATAAGCTGTCTCTAATCTTTACTTCGTTTCCTTAGCGTAGTCATCTATGTTATAAAGTGGATCTATTGTATCTATCCTATTAAAATATTGTGGCAAGTTACTTTGCTTGCCGTAAACTAACTCGTATGGACAATAATTATGTGCCATAGAAGGTGTCGTGTTGCAGTAACAAGCAGTAAACAAAATATTGGAGCCATACGTCCCAATCTGTTTTATCAACAGATATATAGGAACGAATATATTCGTTAAATGTTCTATGGCTTCTTTCTACTGTTCCAACGGTCTGGTGATGGTGTGCTGTAGACGTTATGTTGTCTATTTTTAAATATTTGCACAAGTCATTGATAATAGAATTTTTATATTCAGTTCCCATGTCCGAAATGAACGTCTTCATTGGACCAAACTTCAATATAAAAGATTCGAATATAGCTTTAGCGACTGTTGTTGCGCTTTTGTTTGCAACTGGGATGGTAACGGACCAATTGTGTCTATTATCACTCTATCGAAAGCATATATTGGAGTGTCTGTTATGGTTAATGGGGCCTTGGTATGTATTGTCGTTTTCGACTTCTGGCATTTTTGACATCTACTCACGTATGTACTCTTTGACATGACGAGTCATGTTTTTCCAATAGTAGTGTCTTTTTATTTTTGTTAATGTTTTTGTTATGCCAGTATGACCTCCTTGTATGGGATCATCATGAAATGTAAACAGTATCGCTTCTTGATCTTTTTTATTTTCTATCATGGTCACCGGCTGGAGTAGCGCTACTAGTAATGATTTTAATATTTTGTTGCCCATATTTTTAAAAGATTCAATTGAAATTAATTCAAATATCTTTTCGCTCGGTGCCAGCTTGAGTTGGCTGATCTTATGTATACCGGCTTCTTTTTCAAGCCTTTGGAAGAACTGACCTAAGTCAAGTATTCCATTGGTGTACAGATCGCTAATATCAATTCTTGCTATAATTTTTCTTCCATGTTTAAAGAAACATATAATATTTTTTATTAGCAAGGCCACTACTTTTCGTACTTCATCATTACAAATGATTACATATACGTTGGGCTTAGAAGCGTCAAGAGTTTGCATAGGCAAATCTACTTGTTTTTCTCCTGCGCAGGATTTTTTCTGTTTACTTTGTTGCCTGGTAGTGACTTTCAGGACTTTTATTTGTATGTCTTTGAGTTCTTGAATGGTTATTCTTGATAACGCATCCGCTACATGATTATCTTTACCCTTGAGATATTCTACAGTAAAATCCTACTCTTCTAAGTCTAGTCTCATTCTTGTTAGTTTTGAACTTGGGTTCACCATTGAGAACAAATATGTCAATGGTCTATGGTCTGTTTTAATAGTGAAATGTTTGCCATATATATATGGTCGAAAATGTGTTATTTCCCAGTGAATTGCTGTTAACTCTTGTTCGGTTGTACTTTTATTGCCTTCTCCTTTTGTAAATGAACGAGAAGCATATGCTACGGGCAATTGTTTATCTCCATAAGTTTGAGTTAAAACTGCTCCGCAGGCTTGTTTACTGGCATCTGTTATAATACAAAATTCTTTATTAAAATTTGGGTATTTTAGTAGAGTGGGCTTTATAAGAGCTTTTTTTAAATAATCGAATGCTTTTTGGCATTCATTGGACCATTCAAAATTTACGTTCTTTTTACATAATCTTGTTATGTGACGTGAGTAATCTGCAAAGTTTTTTATAAAACGTCTGTAAAATTTGCAAAATGCAACAAATCTTCTAGCGCTATCAGCGTCTGTAGGGACTGGATATTTTTCAATGACATCATATTTTTTGTCATCTGGCAAAATACCTTGATCAGTACATTTATGACCTAGAAAAGTCACTTCATGCATGAAGAATGTGCATTTTTCTGGATGTAGTTTAAGGTTGTGTTTCCTACACAAATCATTCGGAACAACCGATGACTATTAAGTCATCCATATACAAGAATGCTTGTGAAGGATCTAATCCAGAGAAAGCTATTGTCATCATTCTTTGAAAAGAATTTGGCGCTATTTTTAAGCCATATGGTAATCGTGTGAATCGATATGAGCCATTGCTCGTTGAGAAAGATGTAATATTTCGAGAGTGTTCTTTTAGCTCTATTTGGTGAAAACCGGACATTAAGTACAAACATGAAAAATATTTGGCTCTGCCTAATTGGTCAAGAATGTCATCTATTCTTGGTAACGGAAATTTATCGGACAGTAATTTTTTATTTATTTGACGATAGTCTATAACCAATCGCCATCTCTTGGTATCGGAACCTGGTAATCCTTTTTTGGGAACAAGTAGTATTGGGCTGTTATATTCTGAAACGGACGGTTCTACTATTTTGTCAGAGAGGAGTTTTTCGACTTGCTTTGTAACTTCTTCTTTATGATTATGAGGAATTCTGTAATTTTTAATGTACACTGGCTCAGTATCTTTTAGTCTTAGTTCTTGTTTATAAAAATTGTTTGTCGTAATAGATTCGGTTTCTAGTCCAAATATGTCTGTGTACTTGGTGCATAGTTCTTTTAATTGTGTTTTAAATAATTTTGGAAAGTTTTTCTACCCGTTACTCGTAGAGTAAAAAGGGTATACTAAAGTCGTGCAAATGTATGTAACAGGCAGAAGGAAGCATCTCCGATATCATAAAGTATATATATTCTTCATCAGCATCAACAGCCGAGTCGATATAGCCATGTCCGTCTGTCCGTCCGTCCGTCCGTCCGTCCGTCCGTCCGTCCGTCCGTCCGTCCGTCTGTATGAACACCTAGATCTCAGAGACTAGAAGAGCTAGAGCAACCAAATTTTATACGTAAGCTAGTATTGTCTGTAGGCAGATCAAGTTTGTTTCAAATTTTGGCCACGCCCCCTCCCGCCCCCGCAATAAAAAATATTGAATAACTCCCACAATTTTTAAGATATCGAGTTCAGATTTAGCAGTGTAGTCTATGTGGCCAATATCTACAATCTCACAAATTTTCAAAAGGATCGGATAATAAATGGCCGAGTTAAAAAAATGTTGCATACTTATCCGAGCTGAGCTGAGTAACGGGTATTTCGAAGTCGGGCAGGGCCGACTTTAACTTACGCTCTCGTTTGTTAATTTTTTCATCACTTTTTCTTGACGTTCTTTGCTAATGTCATGGACTATTTCATAGTCACTTAGCTTTTCTATTTTAATGTCATTAAGGTTTACAATTTTCACAGAATTTGTGGTATTCAGTATTCGGACAAACGTGTGTTGATTATCAGAAATTGTATTTGCAACATATATTCCTTTATCAATTTCTTGATTTGGGATTAGAATATTTTTTTCCAGTGAGGAAATTTTAATTTGACGGACTACTTCAGATCGTGCTGGAAGTATTGTGGCGTTATTATCACAAGTGTGAAATATTGGTAAATTTATTGGATAATTGAGATTATTAGGCCGAAGTATTAGAGAATCACATGTTTGTGTGCAATCTAATTGGCAATTGTACTTTTTGAAGAAATCCATACCAATAATGCCATCGCTAGGTATTGGGAAATCTTGTCCGACTATTTGAAAGTCGTGAGGAATGACATATTTTCCAGTAGATAGTTCTACGAATGTTAAACCTTTAAAAAAAATGGAACCTTTACCAATTCCTGATATTTGTGTTGATGTGTTTGAATTAATATTTTCAAATGTTTCGACATTTTCTTTTAATATGGATATATCTGCACCAGTGTCTAACAATAATGTATAAGATTTTCCTGTTTTTTCATTGTTTATTTTAATAAAGATACTGAGGTTTAGATTTATAGTGTGTACTTTGGCTTTTTGTGGTGAATATCTTAAGGGTTCTGCTGGTTTTCCGAGTTGGTCTGGGTTACTCGAACGTTGTTATTGCCATTATTATTGCCGTTATTATTGGAATTATTACCTCGGTTGGAATAATTGGAATTATTCCTTCCTCGGTTTTGGTCGTTATTACCACGGAATATGCCTCTATAATTTCCTCTATTATTGTTGTAATTTCGGTAGTTTTGGTTATAATTACCATTATTGTTGTAATTCTGGTCATTTTGGTTATAGTTACCACGACCATTTGAGTTGTTTCCTCTACCTCGGTAGTTACCGCTAAAGTTATTACCTCGGTAGGCGTGTCCTCTTTGGGCATATAATACAGAGCTGGGATTGCCAGTCATTTCTGTACTGCAATGGATGTATTTGGTGATAGCTTCATTCATCGTTTTGAATGTGCCTGCTTCAAGTATGGTTTTCAGTTTGCCATGCTCACAATTTTTGATCATGACTGAAATGGCATCTTTAGTACTGAACGTATCAGCATGTTCTGCTTTCAACCCCTCATCAATGTACGAAGATTCCAATAATTTTCGTAAATTATCGATTTCGTTTGTGAACTGTGTGGCTGTTTTTCCTTTTTGGTAAACATTGGCCATTTTTGCTTTTATTACATCGGATGTTTCACCGACAATGGTAGTCTGCAATTTAGATATAAGTGCATTTATAGTGGTTTCTTCTTGTATTTTATAAACAGTTGAACCAATTATTTTTGATTTTATTACTTCGATTGCAATTGCTTCATGTGGACCTTTTGTAAGATTAACCAATTTGATTGCAGTAATAAATCGTTGAAGATGGATTTTCTTTCCATCAAATTCTGGAATAGAATGTGATATTTCTTTAATGTATGCCCTTTGGGCAGCTGATTGGTCTGTCATTTTGATAGGTTGTTTTTGTATTACGCTTGTATTAGGAGATTCTTGATCTGATTTGATCGATTCTGGCTCTTCTGGTTCAGTTGCTTCTGATTCTATAAGTTCTGATTCATCGAACTCGGCTGGAAAATTTAAAGTGTTCGGAACTAGGATATGTACTTTATGTCGTTCAGCAACATACAAGATATTTTCCTTTAGTCGTTTGATTACGTCCTTTAATTGTATGGTTTGTAACTCATTACACTTTGGTAAATTATCAATTAAAATTTGGCGTGTTGAATTGATCGATTTCAACAGTACCCTTATGTGCCTTACTTTAGTGGTATTTGAAATATATGCAGTTTTATTTAAGCACTTAAACGACTTGTCAAATTCATTTCTAAGTTTTGTGATATTTGCAAGTATTTTTGGAAAATCCATGAATGGAATGAATACAATTAACCCGTATGGAATATATGAAATATATACCTATTGAGATATTTTTTATTGTCGGAAACATATTTTGAAAATTAATAGGAAAGTTTTTCTTTTATTATTTTTTTTTTATATATTGTCGAGGTTGTTTGCTCTGCTCATGTATCTTTTCTTGATAATTTTGTTATGTTTAACATATAATGTTAAAAAGAATTGAGCAACACTGACGATTGTCATTATAAGGAGCAATATCCAAAGTGAAAAAATGTCGTCTGTATGATCGACTACTTTGACATTGTTGTCCACATTGGCCGTATTGTCTTTGGTCTGACTATCATCAGATCCGAACCAACCCATTTTGTTCAAATTAATTTGGAATAAATATTTTTGAAGGGAATGTAAAAAAAAAATTTTTAATATTTTTTGAAAGTCTACAAATATGTATACGTCTTAATTTTTTTTTTTTTAGTAGTAAAAATAGAAAAGTAAGAGATTTTTGTTATGTAGGGCATACGGTTGGCTGACAGTTTTTATTTATACAATTAATTGTCCAATCCGTATGTGTTAGTAGAAAAGCCTAACAGATTTTAGTATTTTTCAAGTTGCACTTTGAGGGTGCTTCAACTTGAGGGTGAGAATTTATATTTATGGCAAAGTGGGGCATTCGCATTTCTGCAGCCCTTTTGCGTTGCTTCGCTCTTTTTGGCGAAGTTGTTTGTTTATATTATTGATACGCTCTTGGCAGCGTTGTCGGTCTTCCTCATTGTTGTATGTCTTTTGAAGATCCAGTTCCAGTCGTCTCTGTTGTAAGAGTTTCCTAACTCTTCCACCACGTTTGGTTTTTTTCGGTGGTTTCTTCTCTTGTCGTGCCCTGTACTCAGCTATTGTGAGGGGGCGGGGTCCATCGTTTGGATACACTTCTAAGGCTTCAGCCAGACTCGGTGCATCCCTTTGCTCAACAGGAGCAGAATTCTCAATGTTGACGGTATCCACTTTGACTGTTTCGTTTTTTTTTTTCTGCTGCAGTTGTCCGGGGCCTTTGGGCTCAGGCTGTGCCGGTGCTGGTATTCGCACAGGTCAGTTATATTTTCTGCTGCTGATGTCCGGGCTCAGGCGGTACCGGTGCTGGTCTTCGCACAGGTCAAACTTTATTTGCTGCTACTGATGTCCGGGGCCTATGGGCTCAATCGGTACCGGTGCTGATCTTCGCACAGGTCAAATTTTATTTGCATTTATATTTTGTTTCACTTGTTTAGTATTTTTTTTTTTTGTAATTGTTTCACATGTAACGTAGGTATATTTGTTTCACTTTTCACATAGTTTTGTGTTGACCTCGAGTCACGTTCGCCATGTAGGTATATTGTCGAATTATTAATTAAAAAAATAGAAAAGAAAATATAAACGTAAACGCCTACATCGTTCCGTTCTTTTTAAGTTCCTTTATTGAATTGAATTTGGTTTTTCACAAAAAGACTTAACATAGCTGCTTACGGGCCGCGCTGCCAGTTTAGCTGGCAGTCAAGCAGCCGCTTAGAATTCTTATGTATATATATATGTCTCTGTCGCGGCAGCGGCAGAGCGGGGGCTTGTAGTGACCGTTTACAGATATGCATATGCTTAATACATATACATTGAACACACACGTAAGGCAAGTATGGACTGCCAAGCGGTAGAAATGCAGACGTTGCATATCTCACGCTTTGGTCTGGCCACTCATAAGTGAACGATCATATTTCGAATGTACTTGAGTTATGTGTATGTTATAGCAACAAAGTGTCGCTATGTTTAGTTTATAATACCCTTAAATTGGTTGGGTATGTTGAATATTATATTTGGTCATACTACACTTTATTTTTATTATGTATGATAATCATTTCTTTTGTTTCCAAATATGATAGTGGTTGTAAACGAGTAATATTATTTCTGACGTAAATGCTTTGTGTGTATTCTGAATTTAGTTTAGTTGCAAATACTTAATTTAGAATTACTGAACAGAGGTATAAAAAGAAAGTCTAACAAAATTACAAAATAAACTAATAACGACTCCGACTCGGTGGGGGATTTTTATTTGCCGGTCCGGCCAGCTATGCCCCGATTCACAGCCTGTTGTGGTCAGAGTCGATATTAGAGCTAACAAAACCATTTAACAAATATACAGGCCTGTTCAGTTTTTCACTTACATTAAATTATCTCTATTTCGACTTGGCTACCTGTTCTGGTTTTCATAATTTGATAGAATTACTCGATTTGAATTCACATTGCTTGGAGCATGTGAAATCAGATGTAAGTTCGTAATTTTCATTAAGTGCTATTAAAATAAAGCGAGATATTAAACAGCTATATTAAGCTATTGCAGAGTTTGTATTTTGATTGTTTCATCCAACTGATTAAGTTCAGCGAGTTGTTAAAACAAAAAAAATTTGCAAATGAACCAGTCAAATTGCAAGTCGAATACCAGAACAGCGAACACAAAATAGTTCGAATTTAATTTCATTTGAAGTTTAATAAATTATGTGAAGCCCGGAACAGGCCTGAAGAGATGTGAAAAGGTAAGAAAAAAAGAATAAGAAAATGCAGGCTTACAAATACATAGAGGAATAAAGGCATAAAACTATAATTAAAGTTAAAATGGAAGAGTGACCAACAATAGAAAATTACAAATTAAAAATATATTAAAATAAAACTAAAAGGATAACCGAAATTTATTAGCCAGTCCGGCAAGCTATGCCCCTATTCACAGCTGGGAGTGGTCATAGATTTTCACGGAGATAAGTGTAAATGGACGTTTTTAAGGAGAAGAGAGAGAGATCTGTTGAGAGGAGGTGATAAAGATCGTTGTAGTCTTGACATAAAACCCGAAATCGATTATGCTGGGCATAATCAGTTGTGCATCTAGACAAGATTAAAGGAAAGAAGTTTCTGGTTGGCCTAGAAGGAACAGAGATGTTATGGCGACGTAAGAGTTCAGAAGAATCTACATCACCGATAATTAACTTGTGAAGAAATGAAACACCTAAGACTGTTCTACGGTTAGCTAGCGAAGGAAGGTCTATAAGCAAGAGTCTTCTGGAGTACGATGGCAAACGGAGGTTAGGGTCCCAATTTAGGCCACGAATGGCCAAAAGCAAAAATTGTTTCTGAACTGATTCAATACGATCAACATGCTTTTTATACTGCGGAACCCATACGGATGAACAGTATTCTAGCACGGGACGGACTAAAGCTGTATAAAGAAGTTTAGTGGTGTAGGGATCATTAAACTCCTTTGACCAACGTTTAATGAATCCAAGTACACCATTCGCTTTGTTAACAATAGTGGAGATATGGTGATTAAAACTCAATTTGGGGTCAAACAGAATTCCAAGATCGACGACAGACGAAATACGTTGCAACGGTTCATTACCAATCGTATAGGAAACCAGAAATGGTTTGCATCGATGGAAAGTCATAAACATGCACTTGGAGCAATTCAGATGCAAATGATTTACCAAGCACCAAGACTGCAAGGAGTTAAGATCATCTTGCAATCCAATAGACTGAATCGGGTTGTTGAAAGATAAAATAAGTTTAACGTCATCGGCATACATGAGTATCCGAGAATATGATAATATTGTAGGAAGATCATTGATAAATAGAGTGAAGAACAGAGGACCCAGGTGGCTACCTTGAGGTACACCAGAGGTTACAGTCACAGGTTTTGAAGTGTTAGAACGAAGCAGAACTTTTTGAGTTCTATCTTTTAGATAGGACGAAGCCCAAAGCAGAAAAGAAGAGGGAAATCCTAATCGATCAAGCTTAAAGAGGAGAAGATCATGGTTGACAGAGTCAAAGGCTTTGCTAAAGTCAGTGTAAATGACATCAGTTTGCCTTTTCACAAGGAATCCATCATTAACTAATGAAGTAAATTCGAGCAAATTGGTCGTTGTTGACCGACGCTTTATGAAACCATGCTGGAAAGGTGACAAAATAGATCTACAGTAATGCTGCAATGTGGAGGTTATTATCTCTTCAAACAATTTCGGAATGGCGGAAAGCTTAGCAATGCCTCTGTAATTTGAAATATCCGACTTCCCACCCTTTTTATGGAGAGGAATAATGTAAGATCTTTTCCAAAGAGATGGGAAGACAGACGACTTGAGTGATAGATTGAAAAGCTTTAGCAATGGTTGGCATAAAGAACTAGAACACTCTTTGAGCACACAGCTAGGAATGTTGTCAGGCCCGGAGAAATGGTAGGATTTTAGTGATTTTAAAAATGAAAGAAGAGAAGTTTCGGAAATTTCGGGATCGCATATAGAGTTGGAAGAAGTAATGTTATAAGGATAAGAAGTGTTCGCATAATGGGCAGAGGAATATGTTGATTGGAAGAAATCAGCGAACAAGTCAACAGCTGTGGAATCATTGCCAGCCTTTTGGTTACCCAGAAAAAAAGAGGAAGGTAAAGAAGAAGATCTTCGCTTAGAGTTCACAAAGCTATAGAATTGCTTTGGATCCTGTGCGAATTGAATTTTGCACCGAGCAAGATAATTGTTATAGCACTCGGAGTTAAAAAGTGTAAAGTTAGATTTTGCTATTGAATATTTAGAAAAATCCATCGCAGAACCAGTACGTTTATACTTTTTAAAGCATCTAGATTTAATATTTTTCAAATTTGATATCCTAGGACAGTACCAAGTGGGATTAAGTGACGTGGTGGAAGCGACGCTATTAGGAATGCAGATATCTAAGAGAGAATTAATAGACTCGTAGAAAAAGGTAAGAGCAAAATCCAAATCAACCGCATTGTACAATGGAGACCAGTCTGTTGCACAAATGAGTTGACTTAGCAAAGTGAAGTTTCCTTTACGGAAGCAACGACGAGGTATATTAGGGATTTTTGAATTTGAAGGGGCAGGTCCAAATATTAAAAGCGAGACTTCCAGTGTTGGATGGTAAGAATCTTCGGGTAGTGATAGAGGGGGAGACCTGGAGACACTGGCATTGAGAAAAATACAAAAATACAGTGACAAAAATAAGATCTAACAATTTATTTAAATTGTTTTGTACAGGATTAATTTGAAAAAGAGACATGCCAAGCAGACATTCTAAAAAATCATGCTGTACTGATGGTACAAGGTAAGTCGACCCATTAGGATTTGACCATGTGATGTTAGGCAAGTTAAAATCACCTACAACAACCAATGTGTCAATGTCCCGTAAGTGGGCTAAAACATCTTTAATGCAGGCTACATGGTGCATATAAATTTCAATATCGGACGAAGGTGGGATATAAGAACAAGTAATAAATAAAAAAAATAATGGAAAAGTTACCTTTACGGCAACAAATTCAACATCCACAGGCTTATCAACAATGATCAGTTCGGAATTGTGGCTGGTCTTAACTGCGATCAGTCCACCACCACCTTTGCGATCTGGTCGATCATGTCGATAGATAATAATAGATAACTCAGTTATACTTGCAAATTTTGAATAAAGGTCAATAGATGTAAGTTATTTTGGTTTTTTTATGGTGTATATGTCTACCACATACATTTCTCTACAGTTTTCAACCTCAGGTGTTACTATACCCTGTTCTTATTGAAAATGGGAAAAGGGGGATCATGAAGTTGTGCGAATGTATGTAACAGGAAGAAAGAAACATTTCCGACCCCATAAAGTATATATATTCTTGATCAGCATGAACAGCCGAGTCGATATAGGCATGTCCGTCTGTCTGTCTGTATGAAGATCGACGGATCTTAGAGACTATAAGAGATAGAGCCACAAATTTTCGCATGATGGTAGATTTATGCTGTACGCAGATCGAGCTTGTTTCAGATTTGGAAAATTCCACCCCGTCCCCCTTTTATCACCAAAAAACCTAGACCTCCTCTAGACATCCTAGATCTAAACAACCGTCAGATCCACAATTTTCAAGTTAGAGCCTCGTGGTTTAGTATACATCAAGCTAGGGCCAATATCTAACAATTCTGAAAAGTACAATCAGATCGGACAATAAACACCGGAGTTGAGCCGATAAAAGCACCCCCAGTTGTTGGTCAGGACTAGAAAAAAGTGTTGCCTACATTTAGGATGATAAATTTGTTACAAAGACCGGTTACATTCATCTTCAAAATTACAAAAACAAATAAATGAAATCAAATGAACAGGGTATTGTGTGGTCGGGAAACTCGACTGCAGCGCCCTTACTTGTTTTAAATGAAAGCGAAGTATTTCTGTGTTAAATTTTGGCTCGGTTGCAAATCTTACGTTCTTTAATTATATTTGGAATTAATTTTTGGTGATCTGGAAAATATTACGATTCTTTGAAAAGTCTGATCATTTAATCGATGCCTGGATATAATGATTTCTTGTGGTTTTTAATGATTATGCCTTTGCACTGTGTTGAGGGAGAACACCATTTGAATTTGAATTGAATTTGAATCTGTTTACTTTTACATTTATATTTATCGATTACTACCTTTTAAGTTTAACATTGTTATGTTACGAATTTACTCCAGGATGGCAATGCCAATCTTGCTCTCATTACGTTCTTTCATTCTACTATTCTGCCTCCTCTCTTGACTTCATTCAACTCTTGTAAAATATCACTTAGTCAGTAAGCATTGAAGCGCCACAGAGCGAACATCGGTACGAAGCCAAAAATAAACAAAGACATTTATAACGTGAGGCAGCGCATTTTCCTTCACAATTTGGCACCAACCTGGAGAGACGAAAATTTTACAGGATAAAGTGAATGTTCTACTATTCCAATTTACTTGGCCGAGAAAGCGGCCAGCATAATGGCGACCGTGACAGGACACAGCTTGTTTGCAGATAAGTTGTCGTTCAATTGAGATCAGTTGGATTCGCATATTTCATAAAATTATTGGCTTCTCGCAGATTGGTGTATGGAGTTCTGAGGCATCATCTGAAGACCGACTGGACTGGCGATTGGTATTCCGCACACACAGATCCATTGTGACAGACGCATCCAAAACATCATCTCTAACCTGGCCCGGCACGTGGACATCGCAACCACACCCCCTTTCTGCAACTCTCCATGCACTTTGCATAGCTGTCAGGCGATAGAGTTACCGTTTATACACGCACCCACACATTTTTATGTATATAGGTACGTTTTCTCAATACAAACATACGTTGTCCCGTTGGTTATCATTTTGCTACACTTTGCATCGCATTCGTCTCCGCTCCGGTATACACTCATGAGCTAAAGTACGTACAGACATATCTGTGGCAAAGTAGAACAGTAACAGCAAAGATAAATTAGGTGTGCAAGTTCTTAGCAAATAAGGTTGATCTGTTTTCTAAGGTTGTTGGTTCTGCTGTTTAGACGATTCTACATTGAATTTTCTCTACATCAAGTTATCGTCAAGGCTTGTTACCTACATTTATGATACAGAATGGCTGGCAACAATGACAACTCCACAGGCAGAAGTCAACCGAACCAAGCGACAACAAATGAAGCAAAGTTGATTAGTCTTCGTTCGCAACGAACCCTGTTTGAAAGACATATTCAAAACATTCATGACCTTACCCTAGGTCAAGTGGAAATCGAGAGGATGCAGGCGTGCTGACTTGTAGACTCCAGATTCTAGAATCCTACTACCGTCAGCTAAATCAAATTCAGACACAGATAGAAAACTTATGTTGCACAGATAGCGAACGAGCAGATCAGGAGGAACGATTTAATGCGGCCAAGGTTGGCATCACATCGCTTAACAATGTGCAGACGACTTGAACAAATCAACAAACCCAGGCGCAGTCCACACCAATAGACTGCCAAAGCTAAGATTGCCTCTCTTCGACGGCAAATATGCAACCTATAAACGGTTCAAAAGTTCTTTCCTCAATTTAGTGCACAACAATCCTAATGTACCCACAATAGATAAGTTCAATTATCTGTTGAGTTGTGTGTCAGGATCTGCCTTAGAGGTTGTGCAATCCTTCCAGACAACAGATGACAACTACATAAAGGCTACGGAACGATTGGATGCGCGCTATGACAACGACATTCTCATTTTTCATGATTGTATATCGAGTCTTTTTACTCGTCCTGAAATGATGTATCCGGAAGCGATGGCATTACAAAGGCTCATAGACAATGCGTGCGCTATACGGGGATCATTTAAAAGGCAAAGTTATGATCAACTTTCTACATGGGAGGATTCCAACATCCTCAATTGTCGCTGTCAATTTCTGGAAGGACAAAAGGCTTCTCAACCAACGGGCTCACAAACCTTTCTAAGCACGACAACAGAATTTTTAAACTGCCAATCAAAGGGGCACCATATAGGACGGTGCAAATCATTTATAGAATTGTCTCTACAACAACGCAACGATGTAGTTCGCAATGCTAGAGTTTGCTTTGACTGCCTGTAGAAGGGTCACGGGGTAAATAACTGCCAGTCTAAATCTCGATACAGAGTCTGTGGATCAGCAACACTCTCTCTTGCACAACTTTGTACACGGATCAAGTACAAACACAACACCCACGGTTCCCAACGGGGTCACATCATCAAATCATCCACAATTGACCAGTAGAAGCTTACTGGCTCGTACTGCTAGACAAGGCATTATTACGACTGCATTTGTTGAAGTCAGAAACATGAGTGGCCAATGGCTCTCACTTCGAGCACTACTTGACTCGTGCTCAGAGGTAAGCTTTATTACTGAAGAAACGGCAAAACGGTTGCACCTTGACAAGCGTCGAGTGCATCAGGAGGTAAGCGGCATATCTGATGGCAGGCAAACTATAAACTTTAATGTCTCTGCAACACTAAAATCTCGAGTTTCGAATTTTGAATGGTCTTCAACCTTTTCAGTTATCAAGAAAATTTATGCCTCACAGCCTGCATATATGATATGTTATATCATGCTTGAATTTCCCACCTAATGTTGAGTTATCTGATCCTCAATTCTTTCAGCCTAACAAAATTCACCTTCTTATGTACACTGAAGGATTTTTCGATGCCATTTGAGAAGGCAAGATGACTTTGGGTGACGGCATGCCCATTCTGTTGAATACTGCACACGGATATATTGTCGGCGGAAATCTTGGATGCTGCAAGGCAAGGCAGCCACAACTATGCCACTTAACAAAATACGAGGATACCCTTCAGTCGTCACTAAATCAATTTTGGGAAATTGAAGACTAAAAACTAAATGCAAAAAAATACTCGGAAGAAGAACAGCTCGCTGAAGATCAGTTTCGACAAACAGTCACCACACGCCTGGATGGCAGAATACAGGTCAGGTTGCCATTCAAAGTGACGCCAAACGGAATTGGAAGCTCACACAGGAGTGCACTGACACGATTTAACTCACTCGAACGTAGACTTGATCGTGATGATCAACTCAAGAACGCATATGTAGAACTCATGAAGGAATATAAATCTCTAGGACATATGTCCCTTGCAAAGAATGTAGACGCCAATAAACCTCACTTCTACATCCCACATCACTGTTTTTTAAGGCCAGGGTCTCTTACAACACAGCTGCGCGTCTTATTTGACGCCTCGGCAAAAACAAGCTCAGACCAATCATTGAACGAACTATTGGCTGTTGGACCAACAAGACCTAATACCTAAATTTTTGGTATTCCGTCTAAACAGATACTCACTTACTGGAGACATATCGAAGATGTACCGACAATTTGTAATGCACAAGTAGGACAGACGATTCCAACTAATATTATGGAGATCTGAGGCAGGGAGTGAGATTTAGACATATGAATTAAACACAGTTACTTACGGGATGTCTGCAGCACCATTTCTCTCCATGAGAGCATTGTACCACATCGCAGATGAACACGAAAAGGAAAATCCAGTAGGAGCATCAACCTTGCGCACTGACTGATACGTCAATGACTTGCTTACCGGCGCAGATGTAATCGAAAAGCTGCAGCAGAAAAAGAATGCCATGTTGGCTGGCTTGCATTTAACAAAATTCAGCAGCAACTCTTCTGAAATCATTCCAACGTCCGAAGAAGAAGTATTCATCAAGCTGGAGGACCAAGATGTCACAAAACCGCTTGGAATGGCATGGCAGCCAAATTTAGATGTCTTTGGTTTTCGATTTAAGATCTGTAATGGTCGATTCTGGTTAAATTTGAATTTTGAAACATTTCGTTACGGTGAACGTTCTGCATGCAACGAACTAGTGCATAGGAACTGGTTCATTCATTAAATTCAGTGCTAAGCCGTCGATATGATTGCATTAGGAACCCTGCAGCTAGCAAAGCGGCCATCTTGAGTTGCTTCCGGTTTTCTTCGTTCTCTCTTTCTCGCTGGCCACTGAGCAGATCAGGCAATAACTTAGCCATCCTTGGACTAAAAGTGAAAGAGAAACTAAAATCGTGCTTGTATTGAGCAGCACAAAACGACTAGATAACTAGTTTGAAGCTCCAGCTAGAAGATTCACAGAAATTCCGTCTTCAATTGGGAGTGTGAATAGTGTCCCTCGTCAGTTGTCTAAACAGGCTGATGTCCTGGCCAGGAAACTTGTAGGTTCATTCAAGTGGATTTGCCCAAGGTAACTATTCTCCAAAGGAGCCCCCGATTATGTCTGTTGGAGTGCCCTAATTGGTTCTTTTCCTGAATAGCTCGGTTCCGTTTTTCCCATCTGCAACTTTATACCTCGCCGTACACCCGACCAAGGTATCGTAGGCGTTTTAAGCAGCTTCAGTGACCAGTGATACTCCTGAAAGGCGGGGTTGGCGGACGACGAGTTGGGAATTGTCTAGCTTGTAAAGGAAAATTGACGAGAGGTTGCTGAATTGATCGACGTGCCAACTACCTAGTTCACGAATTTGAGTCGAGTGTGTGTTTGTGCGAAGCCTAAAAGTAACCATCTAAGAAATGTTTAAGCAAGCGGAGCTCACCAATTAACATGCTAAAATCTACAACAACTACATTTATTATTATTTAATACCAGGGATGCAAACCGGTTCTGAACCGAACCGGTTTTGAACCGAACCGAACCGCTTATTTCAGTTGGTGAACCGAACCGCAAACCGAACCGGCTTCCTTTCAGAATTACTAAACCGAACCGAAAACCATAAATAAAATCGGTTCGGTTCAGTTCTCTGACGAGTTTTAAAGGGAATCCCTTTCCTCTAGCAAATGATTTTAATCAATTTGGGAATTTGTGAATGTAAAACTGTAAGTTCTGCAATTGCCCGCCGATTATCTAATATACCTGTCATCAATCTGTATTTTTTCTCTAGTAGACAATATTTTAAATTTTCTGTAGAACTTTTTTACCTTAATTCAATTTTAGACGGGAGAGATTTTTCTTATATAATTCCTGCAGTTCTACGTTTTGGTACTGAATCAGGGCTGATTCAGGCGTGAACAGTAGGAATAACTGAATTTAATGTGTGAATTCAACCATATTTTAGTACTTCCCATGAAACTCATCCATGGGTTCAGTTCTGAAATCATGCCTAAAATCAACTAAGCTCATGACGTAGTAGGACATGTCAGTGTAAAAATCCCTGGCTGAGACTCATAAAAAGGATGCCATGAATTCAGGACCAGCCCTTCCATTTCAGGTCCTATTCAGCTATGATTCAGGTCTAAGCCTAACTTAAGGGATATGATATATAGGGTTATTAAGATGCATGGTACGTATAAGAATAAAAAAGATTTAGGCGACATTCTTACTTTTCGAAGGGCATTCCTCTGGAAACTTATAGACGAATCCTTGAAATCCGACAGAATAATCTTGGGACATTCTTCTAAAGATTTTATAGATATTCAAATGGTGTATAAGAATTAAATTTCTGAAGTGTTTGAAAAGTCACATTATTAGAGAAATCATAATATTTCATAATATCCCTTTGTGAACCACTGAACCGAACCGAAACCGCGGTTCATTAAGCTCCAAAAACCATGTAATGAACCGAACCGGCGGTTCAGAAACTGTGTGAACCACTGAACCGAACCAGTACTTATTTTCGAGTGGTTTGCATCCCTGTTTAATACACACCCCTCCTTTCCCCCCTCATCACCGACGAAGGGCCTTTCATCAAATGAGCGGGTAAGTTTCTTAAAAATGTGTGAGTTGTTGTAAACCTGATTTAACCGAAAGTGAATTAAGCCAATAAAGGATACAGTGATAGAAACCCTGACTATGTGGAAAAATATGAGAAAATTGTGTAATTAAAATAAAAATAGCCAAGTGTTCTTTCTTTAGTGTCCTCTTCGAGGAGTTTGAAAATAGGTTATTTACCTGAACTGTCCTACTTAGTTTGACAAATGTTTACTTTCTCTTGATGAAACCAATTCGTATTTGCTTGCACACCAAACGTAACGATTAATTAAAAGATAATTTGTTTTATATATACCTTAAAATCCCAAGTAAAGAAATTATGAATTTAACTTTTTGCTAAAAAGAAAAACGGCTCGACAACCCTGATGCAAAAAGTTCGCGGCAATAAAGGAATCCGACAATTTCGTAAAAAATTTTAAAAAGCATCGCTTCTGGAGGCGCCTGTTAGTGAGGAACATCTGCGGCACGATCAGCTGATCACGGACAAGTGGAGGCAAAGTTGAACACGGTGTATTATTTCATCTGGTAAAAAACATTTAGAAGTGGAACAATCAAAACAAAAGCAAAGCAGCTGAGACGCCGGTGGACAACTTCAAACTGGTCTTTGACCCCATATAGCTTTGCCAAAAATTTGCTGCACCGGCTGCAGTTGAACTTTTTCAAAGCTGCGTAAGTGCTAAAAGCGGTGACATGACATAAAGCCCACGGACATAAAGCCCATATCAAAATAGATCGTAGTTCACTACGAATTATTACTCAGATTTAAAATGGGCCATAAGTCCGAATAAAAAGCTGACATAAGGCCCATATTTTTCCGGACTTATCGCCCACTTGAGAATTTGAATTCAGTGTCAGCTCTGCTTGAAGTGAACAAATATATAATACAAAAATACAAAATAATTTGGAGTATGGCAGTCGAAATTTCTAATTTTGAATTCCTCCAAGGTGCCAGGCGAAACAGCACCTTAATTTATGTAAAGGAGGAAGAGCAACTGTATAAACTCAAAACCGCATATACCAAGCAAGGACGTGCAGTTCGCAGATACTATATGTATGCTATGAAGATGGTTGCAATGTGTCTGTGACGTATAGTGCCGATAATGGGGGTATCTGCACCAAGAATACAATTTCTGAACATGAGCATCGTTCACAGGAATCAAGGATTGCATAACTTAAGCTTAAGAATAATATTAAAGATGCGCTAGCAGTGCCGACTCTGCAAAATCACAGAGTTCGCCTTGCTTTTAATGAAGAGTGTATGAAAAATGGTGAAGATGCCCAATTGGTCTCATTTCCAAGCATGGAGAGGCACTTGCGTAGGCTAAAAGCGGGAGCGATGCCGAAAGCGCCTAAGGTTCCCGAAGATTTCGTTTCAATTTTTAATGCAGCAGATATTCTTGCAGAGTTTGGAATGTGCCAAAGCCATAATGATAAAAGTTTTTACCAAACTACGATTATTGAGGAAAAGTATTCGTATACAATGAAAAGACGCTTACAATTTTTATATAATGTACATAAACAAAGTAAAATATTAATAAACAATTAAATTGAAATATATTGGCATACGTTTATGTATTTGTAATTTTTTTATATATGTTGTGAGTCTCACAGTTAATTAAAAATCAGTCTGTTCAGAGTAATTTTAGTTGCGGTTTCTCAGAAAAATAGATTTTCGGCCTAAGATTATTGAGTTTTGGTTTAATTTATACGGGGATTCTTTAATTATATTCTCCATGGTGGTTTTACGCGGTTTTATATAAAACATAAGATGTAGATTGCACAAGATCAATTGGAAAGTTAATTTAAGCCGCAGCCTTTTTTTTTATAAATGTCTTCGTTTTTCTTGTCAAAAATTTTAATTCAAGTACGTACTTTACGCCCATGGGCATTATATCCACTTTTTATTCGGACTTATGGCCCATTTTAAATCTGAGTGATATTTCGTAGTGAACTACGAATGGGCTTTATGTCCGTGGGCTTTATGTCATGTCACCGCTAAAAGCTCACGATAGAGGACGTCAGCAAGAAGTCGGAATTCGGGAACAACGATCTTTGGTGCATACTTTTCGGCGACATCAACAATCATGAGTTTGAACCGCACACCACCAGGCATGGGAAGGACCATTGAACCAACTCCTAAGCGGGTCAGAGGAGTATCACCTATTGAGCCTAGCTTAGCTGACGTAATGGCTGCAATCCGAGAGAGCAACGCAAATTTCAACACGCGGATGGCTGTAATGGAGGCTAACATCGCCACTAAGGAAGACATTCTAGACCTGAAAACACAACTTAGCCAACAAGTTGAAGCGGTACAAGCTGAGAATAGTGCGCTTAATCTGGAATTGGTGGACCTTAAGGGGGGGGTAAGCTCAAATCGCTCGAAAAAATGCACTTTTTTGTGCATTTTTTGTGACGACACAGCTAAAATCTCTTTATTAAAACTAAAAGCACATTAAAGTATGACATTTAAAGAATGTTGTTTAAAATTTTCACGAATAAATATTAAAAAACAACTGCAATGGCAGCAAATATTCGGAAGTCTCTGGAAAAAAGGTGAATTGCGGGGCCCCTCATAACTTGGTGCTAGATCATCCGAATTCCCCTGGTAACGCTGTCGAGTTTTCTTCGAAATTTTAATTTTTCACTTTTTTGAAAAATTTTGAAGTGAAAAAATCGATTTTTTTGGAAAAATTCGGCTAATTTTTTATTATAAAAAAAAAAGTACTAACAAATTTGAAAAAAAAAACTCGACAGCGTTACCTCGTAAATTATGTTCAGAAATAGTGTACAAAATTTCAAAATGATCGGTTCAGTAGTTTTTATGTTATGAGGGGCACCGACTTTGAAAACGTGAGTTGTGGGAAAAACGCTTTAAAGTTTTCAACACTAAAAAATTTGTACGGTACCTGAAATGCGACAGGTATAAAATACTCGTAACTTCGTCAATTTTGCTCCAATCGACTTGAAATTTTGACACAATATTCTTAGCATTTTAGGCATTCATTTAAAAAAATTTAAATAGCTTACCCCCCCCTTAAGAAAAATAGAGAGTTGGATCGTGTCGAGTTAGACCGAGTTATTGAACTGAGTAAGCGGAACAACGTCATAATTAAATGGCTTCTTAAGGAAGGTACACCAATGGCAGACATTCACAAACTTTGCAGCGAAAAACTAAAGAATTCGGATATAAAAATTAAGCAAGCACGTGTTCTTTATGAAAGAGATAGCAAAAGAGGATTAATATCCGAAGTAGAATCGCAACAAATGGTAGACAAAATTTTTAAAAACACAAAAAATTTGGCTGGGTCTCGAATTTTCATTGAAAGAGAATTGACAGCAGAAAAACAAAAAAACAAACAAGTCTTACTGGAACTAAAGAATTTGCTGAAGGAAAAAGATAAAAACATTAAGATTATACGAAGTGACAGGATGCAAATTGATAATAAGTGGTTGTATTATAATTCTAACAGAATATTAGTTTTTAACGGGCAGCCAGCGGAAGAGATGCTAAAAACCTTATACTCGGGCGAGCTGCAGAATATGAACATATCGTTTGAAGCATTAGATATTAAGATTAAAAACCGCCCAAAAAACTAGGGTGCTCATTAATTAAAATAAATGAAGGCAACGGAAATACAACTCGATTTAATAAAGACTCAAAAATACCTTAAAAGGTATTAAAAGACCTTATAAGTAAATTATTGCATATATATGATATGATATATTCCTTTTAACAGAAACACATGTAGAAAAGGAATCATTTAATACATACGAATAAAAACTTACGGATTTTTACACACGTTGGGAACCAGCAACAAGAGCTAATAGATTCGGCAGAGCAGTTGGCGGACAGTTACATGGAGTGAGAAAGAATTTAAATAAACTTGGAATCGAACACAAATTTGATGAGCTTGACAATGTCAAAATTTTACGAGTGAGAACTGGTATGGGAAAGTTTACAATACTACCGCATTATATAAGAGGAACGTGCTGGAAAAAGGAATTTAGTGCAGTATCTGAACTTTTAATGCAACATGCTCCAATTAATCCTCTGGTAATGGGTGACTTGAATGTTCGGATAGGTGAAGAGCAACAAATTGTACATAACTGCTTGGTTAACTGTTTTACAGCTGGAACATATAATAGAGTATCACAGGACAAAATAGTAAACAGTAACGGCAGAGAGTTTCTGAATTTCTGCGAGGATAACAGTCTGCTTATTTTAAATGGATGGACCAATGGCGACAGTGAAGGAGCTTTCACATACATAAGCAACATGGGCCAATCGGTTAATGATATGTGCGCAATATCGAATGAAATGCTTGACCAAGTAGTGAGTTTTTCGGTGGAAAACGCAATATGGTCTGATCATATGCCAATCTCTTTGGTTTTACACAAAGTAGTACACAAAGTATGAACCTTTTACCCAGACTGAAATGGAAGGATTCGCTTAAAGAAACATGTATTCGAAAATTGGATTACAACTTGGAAAGATCAGTTATAAAGGGTTCATTTTCAGTACAACCGCACATACCAAAAAATAGAGTCTACAGAAATAAATGTTTGATGCCCAATGTATGAAGCAAAGAGACGAAGTATTCGATAATCTGAAAAAATATAGGAGAACGGAAAATTTTATGGATAAAGCAAATTATACCAAGAGCAAAGAAAAATATGATAGGATGTGCAATGATAAGCAACTGTTATACTATGAGAAACTAGAAATAAAAGTCAACAGTGTTCAAAACAGCAAAGAATGGTGGAATGTATCTAAGGAAATAAGAAATGCTCAACCTCGGATTGGAACTCATATTGACGCACAAGATTTTAAGAGCTACTTTGAAACTTTGCTGAACCCGTCGCAAAATATTGCCCCTTTTCACTATGCTGGTAATAAAATAATAAACTTTGAGCTGGATAAACCTGTCACATCGGAAGAAGTATTAGTCATGCTGCATAAATCAAAACCTGAAAAAGCTTCAGGACAGGATAAGATTCCATATGAATTTTTCTAAAACGCATCTGACAACTATATCCATAAGTTGGCTTCTGTGTATAATAAAATCCTCGATGACGGTACAGATCTTGATTGCTTCAAAACCTCTGTTATATTCCCTTTATTTAAGAAAGGAGATCCAAATGCTCCAGAGAACTATAGAGGGATATCCTTTATGAATTGCGCTGCAAAGATATTTATAGGTATAATAAATGCACGTCTTACTTCTTGGTTAGAGAATAATAAAATTCTTAATGAATTTCAAGCTGGGTTTCGGAAGAACTACTCCACTGTAGACAACTTGTACAATCTAGCGTCTATAGTCCATTTGAAATTTGCTGAAAAGAAAAAAGTATATTGCTTCTTCGTGGACTTCAAAGCAGCATTTGACCAAGTTAATAGGCAATTGATGCTTTACAAATTACAAACCATGGGCATATCAACCAAAATTGCGAACTTTCTCGAAAGGATATATAAAAATACGGAAAGCTTTGTGTTTACCAAGGATGAAATTTCTGAGGAGTTCCAAACTCATGTTGGCGTAAAACAAGGCTGTCTACTCTCTCCTCTGCTGTTCACGTTATATATTAATGATCTTCATGATCAATTGGAATTAGGACTCTATATCGGGAACGTTAACGTAAGATTACTGCTATACGCTTTGTCATTTTATCGGAAGATATATATATTATGCAGAAAATGATTTTACGCTTGGAGAAATACTGTGATTTATGGGGAATGGAAGTGAACATGTCGAAGTCCGAAATAATGGTTTTCAGGAATGGGGGCAGACTTGCTGCTTCAGAGCAATGGCTTTACAAATCAAACCCTATAAAAATCACTTCGGATTATAAATATCTAGGCGTAATCCTAACGCCACGAATGTCATTTGGAGCACACATTAAAAACAGAAATGGTGAAGCAAAGGGAGCCATCAATTCGACTTGGAATCAATTCTACGATAAGGCGAATATACATTTAAGTAGTAAGTGGAACCTCTTCCAAGCCACAGCGAGAGCAATGCAAATGTGTGCAGCACAAGTATGGGGCTATGCATGGTTTAATGAAACTAATATGTTACAAAGGTTTTTCATAAAAAGAATTCTCCGACTACCAGACTGCACACCAAATTATACCATATGCATAGAAACTGGTGTAGAAGAGGCCTACTTATATGGTCTAAATCTGCATTTAAGATATATTCAGCGAGTCATGTTTGACTATGACGCAAGTAGATTGCCACATATCCTGACGAAGCAAATAATGGGAAAAAATATATTTTGGCATGAGGATATAAAGAGGCTGTTACAACACTGCGACTTAGAGCTTGGTGAAAATATGACGAAATATCACTGGAGCCAAATGAGCGTACTGCTCTTAATGAAATTAAAGGAAAATGATCGTAGTGACCACATTAATAGTGCACTAGCCAGTGAAAGTCGTATATATAAACATCTTGACTACACTAGGGGCGTATCGTACTGTGATGATAAATATCAAAGGAAGATGATTAGTTGGATTTTTAAGGCTCGTGCTGACCTACTATGGCTAAATGGAAGTACGCATCAAGCCGGAGACAATAACTGCTCCTTGTGTAATTTAAAAGAAGTTGAGAACATACGCCACTTTCTGGGAAGATGTCCAGTACTCAAAGAATTTAGATTATTGTATTTTGGGAAAGTAACACTAAATGAAGAAGAAATAATAGCAGCATTAAATGGAAGCGGTTTAATGAATTGGCTTAAGTTGGCAGGATATGTAGAGAAGGCCATTATATATAGAAACCGAACTATAAGTGAATTTGTTTAGTGTTTTCATTGTTTCAAAGAATCCATTGTTAAAATCTTTTTATATTTATAATCGTGTTAGTATTGATATGTAAAATAATGTTATCTAATGTATCTAATTTTAATTTAATACCAATGTTCAAAGAAAATGTAAAGTGTGTGTGTGTGTCTTTATTGTGGAGTACAAACGATGGGGTATCTGGCGACAACCCCGGTGTAGTAGTTCGAAGCAGTATTTGACATCTACACCCTACCGGCGGACGGAGTAAAATCCATGCCGGTGTATCTGTACCATATTTATTTTAAATAAATATACTATCTATCTATCTAATCTAAAAAGGGGAACCCATGTTAGCGTTTTAAGTTCATTATTATTTTTTTTTCTTTGATAAATATTGTTGATCTGAAATCATGAAATATATCGCAGTTTTGAAGAATGTTTATAAATAAACTTGTTAAGTGAATATGTTTACGTAAATCTGTTTTCGTGGGGCAGTGATATTAGTTAAAAGTGTATTGATCGGTCGTATAAGGGATTCATGATCAAATTTAGCTACCATGAATCAAGGTAGGGAGGGTAACGACGCTCGCCTCTCACAGTCATCCGAGAGTGCCCAAAACAGATTTCTTTTAGTTTATACGAAACATCCTCTATATTTTGTTCTGTTCAGTTTGATACATTGTTTAGCGTCAATAGTTGCACGGGTATTGATAATGAAAGTTAATTTTGGGGACTCTATTAATTTAAAATTGTGTGTGATGTCTGATTATCATGATGGCCACGAATCTCCCCAGCCGATTGACCGCTAGCCCAAACAATGGTTCCCGCCCTGCCAACATGCGTTCAGATTGTAAGCCTTAATTACTTAGGGTTCTGCCTCTTAAGGATTGGGATAGCTTCCTTCAGGCAGCCGCGAAAAGGAGTATATCCAGAAGTCAAGTCCAACCATGGTGAAGCAGCATTTGCATTCATTTGCATCCATTCATTACAGATCCCATGTACTGAACCTTATACTCGTCGATCAATTTTATCTGTTGTCATCAGCCCAGTGATTATTCGCTGTACAATTTTATTGCAGGATCTTACATTAAAGGGGTTCGAGTGGGATGCAAAAATTTGCACCGAACTACTCATTCGTTGAAAAGAGCTACTCCAGGATCTACAGGATCTTTCGCATCTGCAGATCCGACGATTTGTCCACACATCTCATACAGCGGACGACATTACTTGGCAACATGTTTCTTCAAAAAGGAATACAGCCGATATTGTATCCAGAGGATGTCGCGCAATAGATCTACTTTCTAACAATTGACTAACAGGACCAGAATTTCTGCGTCACTCAGCTGACAGATGGCCATGACAACTGGAGCAACTCCCGCCGCCTATAGAAGTTTGCACGAAAGTAGCATTAGTCTGTAAATCTCTAGATTGAACCAAATCACCGACAATTGTTCCTCATATACACGGATCCTACGAATCCTATCGTATATGTACCGCAGCGCTAACAAAGTTAAACCAGACATCACTCAAACACCAGAAGACATAATTCACATACCTACTATAGAATTGAATTAGAACTTTTGGCAAATTATTTCAAGAATTCTGCAAGAATAATATGCAGCAGAGCTAGCAGCCTTAGAGAGAATATTTCATAAGCCGTCTATGGAATTGAATCAAATGTTATGGACTATTATTTAAAGAATTCAGCTAAAATCATATACAGCAGAGCTAGCAGCCTTAGGGAAAAACAAGATTTTACAACCTAGCTTACAAAAGCTTTCGCCATTCGTACATGAAATGACCCTTAGCGATGATAAAGTGTGGGTGATGAGACTTGGTGGTATGACGAAAAGTTTCAGGCTTTGCTTTGCTTACAAAACTTTATATCGATAACCTACAGCAAGGAAGTTTCTTAGGCTGAGGTAGGCTCAGTCTGGGCCAATTACAGAAATATTTATAGAAGTGCCGGGACGCCATGTGTGCAGAAAATAGATTGGGATACCACTTTCCCAATCTTTTATTTATTGAGTCTTCCGATCCCTCTTAAATTACAATTTCTGGGGGAGAATTGATTGGAGAATCGATCGGAGAGGCACATATGAAAGGAAGCTTCCACCAAACGGAGGAAGTTTAAGTCGTAGCCGGCCTAGTCCTACCATCGTTCGCCTCGCCCCAGGTGAAACTCTAGCGGACGAGTAGACTTGGCAGACCAAGGCCCACACCACGCCGCACCAGCCCTCAAGTGAAAGGTGCTAGGGAGGCATGGCGTGTCCCACTAACACACATATAACAGGACCTATACCCGAAAGAAAGCAACTGTGCAGTGCAGCCAACGCTCGTCTCGACCTAGGTGAAACCGTGGAGGACGGGACGAAGTGGTCTGCACGTTGCCGCCCCCAACATGTGAATTGCCCCAGGTGAGACCATAGTGGGCGCGACGAAGTGGGCAAAACTGTCTGCATGACCCACTCCATGTGATCGCAGCCCTCAAGTGAGACTTAAGGGGGCTAAGACCACACGGCGTGTACCAAAAGTTGCTAAACATACGAAAGAAACTCCCCTAGACATTGAAAGGGCAAATTCCAAGCCGAAGTATTGCCCGGAGGCAGCCCAATCCAAGCTTCATCTGGCCTTGCTTCTTCAGGATGAGGCTCTTGGATTCCCGACCAATGCTGATCCAGAGATCGTTGCCGTTTCCTTTGTCGCGAGCCAATCCTCGCAGGATGGTTCAGTCGTCGGTTCCGTACTCCTTGTCCTGACCTTTGATCATATTTAGTATGGTTCGGTCCTCCAGGATTGGGGGTGGATCCATAGCTTCATGACCGAACGTACAGGAACATGGTCCGGTGGTACGACTTCGATCTTTGCGCCAGGCCAAAGTTCACCAGGGTTTTAAACTCATGTCTTCTTGTAAACAACTGATACTCCGGAAGAAGGTTTTTGTACACCCGTTCTAATTCCTCTGTTTTTTTGTACCCAGCCCGATGCATCATCAGTCGCAAGCTTACCAAGTATTGCTTGAAACCTACACCCTTCTTTTGGTGTCTTGTGCGGATTTCATCCTCCAAACGTTGAAAGTACCTCGGTGGCAAAAAGAAATCGAGAAATGCCTGTTTAAAGGTGTCCCTGAGTGCTTCCTGCAAGTTGCTAGTCCTAAACCAATTTTCTGCTGTGCCGGTGAGTAACCCTGGAATCGCCAAAGGCATCTTCCGGACATCGACATTATACGAGGTAGATGATAGATGAAATTTAGTGGGTCTGAGTTACCATCAAAGATGAGTTACGGAACTAACTTCTCGGCCAAAACTGCGTAGGATATCTCATCTCTTCCGTAGGCTTTACTTCTTTCGTTTGGAATTTTATCTCGTCTCCTTCGGGGTCATGTACTTTCAAACACATGCGCAGACAGACAACCTGTGGCTGGTACCGGTGGGGCTGACAGGTCGGTACCATGAAGCAAGCCGGGTGGTTGGCTATGATCGCTGTGCATGACTACGGGCGACGTGCCTCGAAATTTCTTGTCGATAGCCTGGGCCACGAACTGCTCTTCCAGCTCTGCGAGTCGATTAACCGTATCGGGGGTGTGCTCCTTTTTGGATACGAAATTGGAAAATTTTAAACTGTGCATAAAGGACTTCAAGTTCTGCCTTTCGTAAAAATGATACCCAACGCACGCCCATGGTAGATCCAAGTCACCGCAGATTGTTGTTCGCCAGGTTGGTGTTAGTCAGAATCAGGAGTGGCGATGTGAGGCCCAAAAGAGTGGCTTGTATTAGTGTCACCCAGTACGAGTACAATAACTAGGTTACCAGGACTTTCGAAAGTAGTATACGCCCTATTCAAGATTGGAATCTGCGTTGGGTTCGAGTGTACGTGCTTAGCAACCCGAGTTCAGTCGCAGATGCACAAATTTTTCAACCTCTGGGCTACGGTTCGTCGAGTAAAATCTGGGAATGCTCAGGCCTAATAAGCACAACCGAAACGTGGAGATCCCGACTGACTGGGTCTTAAACTTCCGCTGGATACTGCTTCCTCGAGAGCGGAGTCCTAGTCGAATTCCTTTTCTTTTCTCTTTTTTTTTTAGTGTGTGTGCTTAGTAACAAAACTTTGAATCCAAATGGCTGCTAACTGCAGTTTTTGTTCCTTCCCCTTTTTTTTTCTAAACCTCCGGTTAATTACTAAGACGACGAGATTGCGACAGCATGGGAATAAAACTGTACAAGTGGAGCACAAAATTTTCGCCACGTGCTCTTGCATAGCATTTGCTGGGCATTTATGAAGACTGTACTTCCCGTTGTGTTTGGCTATACTTCTAGCGGTAGTATTTTGCCATGCCTTTTTAAACGAGCATTCCTTTTGTGGAAAAAAAGGGGATAATGGATTCAGCTTGCTCTTTTTTTTCAGAAATAGACGTAACAATAAACAGCAAGAGAATTTAGTGGCACGGGTCTAGATCATAAAACTAGATTAGAAATTTCCTTTGTAGAACAAGAAGAAAAATGGGAACAAGAGAATATAGTCACTCACTGAGACAAAAAAAATGAGATGATAAGGCAGTCATTTCCAATTTTATGTGGATGTGAAGCTTAATCGGCATTGTTTTGTAGTCGTAATAAAAAATTATGAAGATCAACAAAGAATACACATTTTACCTAGCTTGCTTTTTGCTGTCGCATATTTAAAATTTTCCCCCAAATAAAGAAAGAATTTAATAAAACACGGAAACTTTTGATTTTGTTGTGGTTCTTTAGGCCACGAGTATGGTATATTCTGCTTTGTATTTTGACCCTGGCGTTCCTGCTCGGGCGCCACCTGTAAGGACGTTTCTTAGGCTGAGGTAAGCTCAGTCTGGCTAGGGCCACTTACAGAAATATTTATAGAAGTGCCGGGACGCCATGGGTGCAGAAAATAGATTGGGATACCACTTTCCCAATCTTTTATTTATTGAGTCTTCCGATCCCTCTTAAATTACAATTTCTGGGGGAGAATTGGGCTATCGGAGAGGCACATATGGAAGCAAGCTTCCAACAAACAGAGGAAGTTAAAGTCGTAGCCGGCCTAGTCCTACCATCGTTCGCCTCGCCCCAGGTGAAACCCTAGCGGACAAGTAGACCTTGGCAAGACGCTTTGCAGGGCCCACACCACGCAGCACCAGCCCTCAAGTGAAACTTAGGGGTGCTAAGGAGGCATGGCGCGCCCCACCAACACACATAAAACAGGACCTATACCCGAAAGAAAGCAACAGCGCAGTGCAGTCAACGCTCGTCTCGACCTAGGTGAAACCGTGGAGGACGGGACGAAGTGGTCTGCACGTTGCCGCCCCCAACATGTGCCTTGCCCCAGGTGAGACCATAGTGGGCGCGACGAAGTGGGCAAAACTGTCTGCATGACCCACTCCATGTGATCGCAGCCCTCAAGTGAGACTTAGGGGGGCTACGAAAGAAACTCCCCGAGACATTGAAAAGGCTAATTCCTAGCCGACTTAGTCTAACCAATATTCGCCTCGTCCCAGGTGAAACCATAGCGGATGAGTCGACATTGCCAAGACGCTTTGCAGGGCCCACACTACGCCGCACCAGCCCTTAAGTGAAACTTAGGGAGGCAAGGGAGGCATAGCGTACCCTACTAACACACATATAACGGAACCTAGACACGAAAGAAATCCCCTCCACAGTACAGACAACGCTCGTCTCGACCTAGGTGAAACCGTAGAGGACGGAATGAAGTTGTCTGCTCTGTCCGAAGGACCCGCACCACGAGCCACCAACCCTCAAGTGAAAACTTAGGGGGTCCGGAGGAACAGGGCGAAGCTTCCACGTTACACTGCAAGTGGCCGCTCACACAGTTCCTTCAACGCCCGCGTTCGCCATAGGTGAAACCATGGAGGACGAAGCGAAGTTGTTGGGACTGTCTGTGAGATCCTCACCATGCGCCGCCAACCCTCAAGTGAAGACTTAGGGGGGTCGGAGGAGCATGGTGTGGCCTCCGCGGGTTTGTACACTTTCACTGGGGAAGCCACAGCACTCGATGATCAAAAAAAACAATTAGGCACCCACTCTTTCTTTTAGAAACCACTTCGTTTATTGCACAAGTTATGATGTATGTGATCCTCCTAGCACCGCACGAAAGTTTTAAAGGTCGATTTGCCTTTTGGGCGCCTCGGCCCATTGCCTCCTAGGCCAGTTTTACCACCCACCTCGACAATGGCTTCCACTTGGTGTTGTTGTTTTAGTGTATTTTGCCCATCACCACAATCGGTGCACCTTCATATGATTCTTGAGTGTTACACTCGTGTTTAACTCTGTTCGTGAGTGTATTTGTTGTCTAGTTACTCTGTGAGGTGTTTTCACCCTTCCGCTCGCGACGCGTGCCAAAAACTAACTCTCGGCGATCCTCGCTTCAACTTTTTGCCACCGTCAGTTTCAGGCCGCCAGGGTTGCCACCCTCTCTCGGTTTTTGGAATTGGTGGGACCATATTGTGCTTCTTGATTATGTGTTAGAGATGGCATTGATTTGTTGGTGACATGTCTTAGAATAAATGGTTTCATGTTTTTGGGTTCTTATTTTTACTAAACGAAAAAAATAACAAGGGTTAAACAAAAATTTTAGTATTTTACGTGCTCCTGGCTGCCTTTGCGATTGATCTCCTCCAGTGGGTTTGTCCTTATATGTACTACGTCTGTTCAATGTTTTGTGGCGCGTTTCAGTGCGTCACACTCTCCCCTTTCTTCGCAAGGCGTAATGTTATGGTCAATTTTTTCTTGCTGTTGATGTGTACCTGAAAGCAGGCCTCTGCCTCTCTCTCGAGGTAACGCACGTAGCCTCTCCCCTCTTGGAGTCTGGTATGCAGCCGGTCGATCAACGGGAGAGGCAGCAATCTCTCTTCAGTGTACACTCGCCACTCAGCTGGTGCTTCTGCCCATTCAATTGACACCGTTTCCTCGGTTTGCTCGGATCCTTCGTTTTCGCCCATGGACCTTTCCATTGCCCCTTGGGCCAGGGTCAGCGGTGGGGTCATATTCACCGGGTCGGTATGGGTGCCTTCACATTTATTTTCCTCGTCGTCACTTATATCCGAGAAGTGTGGGGGGCTTTCGGTCCTGTAGAAAGACCTGGTGTCCCTTGAGTGTTTGTACTTGACTTGCCCTGGTTTTCCAATGAAGCTTCCATCCAGGCCGAGGAAGACTCTAGGCACGTTTCAGGGGGCTCCCTTGGGAGCATATCGGTAAGCTTCTCCTTGGACCCGTTGTCGGAACCTACCAAAGATTTCTGGTCCCATAACATCAACGGTGATTCGAGTGGAGCCCATTCTTCTGCGTCGGACTCTGGTGGCAGCATTTGCACCTCTAGCTGTGGTGAGGATGCCGGCGACAAGGTACGGGTTTCCGTGGTCATAGCCACATTACCCAAAGAGGCAGGAGATGACAGTTCGTCCAGTTCCGCAAGTCGCCCCCAGTTCTGTTCCAAATTGAGTTCGGTGGAACGGCTTTCCTCTTCCGGGGGCATGGGTGTCGGCAGACGCGGAGATACCACTTCTTCATCTCCATCGCTGTCGCCATGCGTACATTCCCTGCCGGATAGCAGTCCCCACTCTGAATTGGGTGAACTTGGATCGATCCCGGGGTCTACCCGGTGATGAAGCAGGATCCCATTGGGGTCAAGTTCCCAGGAAAACAAAGAAGGTTCTTCCAACACTTCCAAGCGTCAAAGTTCGGCTGGGCTTGAAGTTGGGAACTATTTCTGGTGTGGTAACTCCATCGGTTTCCTCGAAAATTCGATCCTCAAACGGCTTTACTGCCTCCTCGACTAGTTTAGCGACATTCGATTGGGATGTCATGGATGGTGAAAGAACTATAATAACTAACTTGGCTATCTATATCTGTGTGAACTCTCGGTGCGGTTTACATAAGTAATTAATAATTACAGTGTTAGATAGTGGTCTTTAAAGATACTGATGCGCCTTGGCAGAGTGCTTACTAACGAAAAACCCCTGACTTTTTGTACTTGCGTATCTCGCATCAGGCCAGGCTGGCATTACCCAAGAGTTTCCCTTTCGGGAGCGGGGACGTTGGGAAGGCGCACCTTCCAGCAAGTGGCCCCAACTGACTCATTTGGCTTTGACCTCACTCTTCATCAGGCTCGATTACAACCGCTCTGGCCCATGGACATCGGGCCTTGGTCGGACTAATGTGCTGGCATCTGACGTCGGAGGCATCCGCTGGAGACTGGGTGAAAGGTCATCTGTAGTCACTTGGGTCGGGGACTGGGCAGGAGTATAAATCTCCTCTGGTGACATCTGCTGGACACTTTGTTGAGGTGGGAGTGGGACCAACTGGGTGGTTGATTGGGCAGAAAGGATGGCACTGCACAGTGTTTCACCATTCTCTGGTCCGGTTGGGCCTATTTCCCCAAGAGGTAGAATGTCATCGTCATTTTTGGCGCTTGTGTTCAAGGGTTCTGGTACCTCCAAGGCCCGCTGGTCATCCTCGGTATCATCGGACCTAATCGCTTTCAAGTCCGCCAGACCTGCCGTTTTCCGTTGTCTTCAGGTAAGACTTTGCAGGCGCACTATATTGGGAGAGATAAATTTAATTATTTTGAATGGTCCCTCATATTTGGCTGCGAGTTTAGCAGCAAATATTTCAGCCGCCATGGACAAGTGATGTTGCTTCAAGAGCACCAAGGATCCGAGTGCTGGTCTTCATTCTCTCCGGCGAAGGTTATAATGTTTGCTTTGTTCCTGTGAAGCTCGTTGGGTATTCTCTCGTACGACTCGGAATATTTCTTGTAATCGAGTGGCCTTGGCTTCTGTTGCTTCGCAAGGGTTGCCTTGTCCAGAGGTGACTTCCTCATATAGTGCTCCTGGGAGTCGAGGCTCTCGGCCTTGAACCACGAAAGCGGGGGTGAGTCCCGTGGTATCCGATACACTCGTGTTGATCGCCAGATTAAGCTCTTGAAGAAGTTTATCGCACATGTTATGTTGCCCATCTAGGAACTGGGCCACCATGGTCTTGATGGTGCGATTGGCTCGCTCAGTGGGGTTCTGTTGCGGTGTGTAAGGGGCAGTGTATTGGAGAGTCTTACCTGCCAGCTTACAAAAGGCTTTAAATGATCGGCTAGTGAACTGGGTCCCATTATCACACACAATGGTACAAGGTACTCCAAAGCGACTGAGAATGTCACAACGAAAAGCCTTCTTCAGCTGGGCAGTGGGTGCGTTCCGTAAAGGTACTAATTCGACCCATTTAGAGAATAGATCGAAGAAGAACAGTAAGATCGTGATCCTCTGTTTGGATCTAGGAAGGGGCCCCACGAAATCAGCCACAACGGTGTGAAACGGCTCCGCTACTTGCCGAGTGAACATTTGTCCCGCTGGTTTCAATTGGCTCACCTTGAACTTTTGACATTTTTCACAGCGCTTCACATGTCGGATGACATCTCGAAAGAGCCCAGGCCAGTAATATCTTAGGCCCACTCGGTTGATAGTCTTACGGATACCCAAGTGACCGGCTGTGGGGTGGTCGCGGCACTCCTCCAAAACACTCCAGGACATCTTCATCTTCGGGTCGGTGTCCTACATGTCGATATAGCTGCCCGTTCTCGTGCATATAGTCAGGGAAATGGTCCGGTTGCTCCTGGACTTCTTAAACCATCTTGTTCCACCATTTGCCATAGAGGACTCTTCCTGGGTCCGCTGCATTAGCTACGACACATTGACTTCCACGGTATTGTTGTAGCTCCTATGCCCAGCGTGCGATTCGACCAGTCGGGTAGATGATAGCGTTGAGCCACTCCAGAGCCAAGTAATCAGTGATATTATCGAACCTGTATCCTTCCACATAACATCTCAACTTGCGGATTGCCCACACGATGGCCAGACACTCCTTTTCAGAAGCCGAGTAGTTCTCCTCGGCTTTCACTAGTCGTCGGCTGGCGTAGGCAATGACGCGTTCCTCACCTTGAATTCGTTGGATTAACTTTGCTCCCAACCCATAGTTGAAGTCGGGGCAGGCTAGAACGGGTGCTTCGGTCAGTCGCCTCTTCAGTTCTTCGAAAGATTGTTGTTGCTCCTCCGTCCATTGCCATTTTCTACCTTTCTTCAAAAGTGCCGACATAGGCTGCACGACAGTAGCGAAATTTGGAACGAACTTCCTAGGCACCTACGAAGCTCGTTGCAGGAGGTTGGCGGTTGTAGTTCTCTTACGGCAGCTATCTTCTCTGGGTCGGTGTGAATCCAGGCTTCGCTAATTACATGTCCCAGATCAACGAGACTGCGTTGGAAAAACTTACATTTATTTTGGTTTAGTCGAAGATTTGCTTCTCGGAGTCGACGGAAGGCAGTTTGCAGGTTTTTCACATGTTCCTGTAAGGTAGCCCCTATAACAACGATGTCATCGAGATAAGCGAACGCATATATCGGGTCCGATAACACTGTCTAATGCACGTTGGAAGGTGGCTGGAGCTGAGTGCAGACCAAACGGCATGACCTTCCAGTGAAATAATCCTCGTCCAGGGACGGTAAAAGCAGTGCATTCTCGGCTCCCCTTAGCCTCTTCAAATCTCTTCAAATCCAGTGTTGAGATATATCGCTCGTTTTTCAATCGCTCCAAAATGTGCGTGATCCTAGGAAGTGGGATTGAGCGAGCATTGAGCTTCCGAAAATCCATGCATAACCGTGTATCTCCAGTTTTCTTTCCTACCAGGACTATGGGGGCACTATGTGGGCTCCGTTAGGGTTCGATGCAATCGTTCTTTAGTAGGTCGTCTATCTGCTCATCTATGAGCTTTTACATTGCCGGGTTCTTGGGGTAGTATCTCTGCTTTATGGGCTTATCATCGCGCATCATAAAGTGTTCGGCGATGTGGGAAACTCCAGTCAGCCGTTCGAATTCTCTCAACTCGGCTTCTAGTGGTTCTGTGCTCGCTGTTCCTTTTCTTGAGTTCTTTTCGATCGCATCCTCCGGGGCTGTGACTGTGGCCAGGACTTCTTGTATACTGGGTGTGTTTTTTGTGTCATTAGTACTTAACGTTGTGCCGTGGTTACCTTTTCTAGCGTTCAGCGTCGGTGTTTTCCCGTGGTGCCGTCCGGACTTGAGTTGGTTCGCTGGCTTCACAACATCCAATACTTCCTCTAGAGGCTTTGGGGTTCGCTGAAACGGGATGTTTTGTACTGCAGGGCTAATCATGGGCACATTTAAGGGTTTGGGTTTTCTGGTTGCTCTTCGGATCTTATACTTGCTATGGGTTTCTCTTCGCTGGCTGCAGGTCCAATACTGCCTCGTGTGGGTTCCTGTTTCGGTGCTTCCTTTATCGGTGTTACTGGACTAGTTTGGTCTGGTGATGGGGGAACGTATCTTACGGGGTCATCGGGCTTCGCTGTGGGCGTGGAAATGGTAGGTCTGGCTTCGGGTGTGATCGCTGTGGGTCTTCTAGTAGGGGGTGTGCGAAGCTGTACTGTGACTTGGCCGCACTGTATTATGGCGCTGATACCACACAGAAAATAAATTCAGAGGATTACGTCTTCCATGATTGAGGGCAATACCAAGGTTGGAAGGCATACCCAGCGTTTACCCAGCCAAATCTTAGCGATCAAAGACTGGGAGATCTGTTTTCGAGAGCCTTCTGCTAAACTTACCTGGGTCCGTACTTCTCGAGTGTTTTGAGAAGTACCCACTAGCTGGATTACTTGCTCGCTGACAAAGCTTCGACTGGTTCCCGTGTCGATTAAGGCCCGAAAGTATCGATCCTCAACGATCACCCGGGCCGTGATGCGCCCCTCCTCGTAGCGTAAGATTGTACCTACTTCCGGGGTTGGGTTGGAGTCGTCCCCGTCCGTTTCCCGATTGGGCGGAGACGTTGCTTGTTTCCCTGCCGACAGCAACTGATAGTATGTATTCCTCCGCGCCCGCAGCTCCAACAAAATAGCTGCGAGGGGTTCTGGCAATCCTTTGCGAAGTGACCATGTTGGTCAACAGGTTGCATGTCTTCCTGAACAACTTGGACCTGTATGGGTGAAGATATCGAGCATAGGTTCTAAACTGGCATTGGTGTGTAGAATGGACGATTCTGACTGTGTGGTTGATTAAGTGGCTGCCGAGAGTTAAACATTCGATCGTGGTTGGCCATATCCGCGTGATTTCATAATTGACTATGAGGGTCGTCAGTGGTTCTAGGGTTTTAGGTTAGGTTAAATAGGGTGCTCGGCAGAGGCCGAGTTCACCCAGAGGCCTTTTGGCCCATTGTGATGCCTAGTAAGGGGTTGGGGTTTGGGAGGGTTAGGGGGTAGTAGGTATTGACGGTCAGATTCTGCGCAAACTCTCTACTTAAACCATTTTGAGGAGTCCACAAAAAGAGCCAGGTCTTCAATTGTGTCATGATGTCCTGCAGTTGTCTTTGAATATCCGTTACCGCTTGCGTCGCTTGCAGCGCTGAGCCGTTCCTAGCGCACTCGTCTGCTCCCTCGTTGCCCGGAATGCCTGATTTACCATGTACCCAGGCGAGGGTGATAGAGTGCTGTTGGATTTGGTTCAGTGCTGTCGCCGTGCTGCGGACTAGGACGCTCTTTGTGGCGTTTGATATCAGAGCCTTAATAGCCGCCTGCCTGTCGACCAAGATTGAAATGTTCCTTGGAGTTTTATCCAAGGTGTATATCAATTTAGTCGCCTGCCAGATAGCATAAATCTCTGCCTGGAAAACGCTACACCAGTTTGGTAGACTTAATGATAGCTGTGTCGCAAGTTCTTCGGAGAAGATGCCTGATCCTGTGCCTTCTTCCGTTTTTGAACCGTCTGTATAGATGGATAGCTCGTTCTCTCTGAAGGTAGTGTCTTGCTTCCATTCCTCTCTCTCCGAGAACCGTGTTCCAAAGTTGTCGTTCCATTTCTGAACTGGAATGCAGTAGTCACTTCCCTTTGCCTCTGCACTTATTCCTACTTCCTGTAGGATACTACTGTGGCCTGAAGTAGATGTTTTAAGAAGTTTCAGTTCCTGGAGTCTTACTGCGCTTCTCGAAGCTTCATACTTCAGGAAAGTGTCTACTGGTTCCAGGTTCAGAATTACATCCAGGGCCGCCTAGGGGGTGGATCGCAATGATCTTGTAATGGCCAGGCAAGCTGCTCTTTGTACATTATGGAGGTTGTTTAGGTGGGATTTGCTGTTGGCCGCCTTCCACCATACCAGCGGTCCATAGGTAAGGATAGGTCTGACGACCGCTGTATGTAACCAAAGAATGATATACGGTTGCAGTCCCCACTTCCTACCAAAGGTCTTTTTGCAGGCATAGTACGCGCCTAATGCCTTCTTCATTCTTTCCTCAGAGTTTCTCTTCCAAGAGAGTTTTGAGCCAAGAATGACGCCCAGATACTTCGCTTCGTTGACCCGATTAAGCTGCGTTTCCCCAATGGATGTGAACTCAGGTATCTTGTATCTCCTTGTGAACAGCAGCAGTTGGGTCTTCTGTGGGTTAACCCCTTGCCCGTTCTGGGGTGCCCATCTTAGGGTTCTAGCAAGAGCAGATTCTAATAGCTTACTGATTGTGGGTAAGAATTTACCCGTCACCATTATAACCAAGTCATCTGCATATGTTGTCACCCTACATCCGTTTGACTTCAAGGTAAGAAGAAGTTCGTTGAGAACCAGGTTCAAAAGAAGCGATGATATGAATCCCCCCTGCGGAGTGCCTCTCGTTGTTCTTTTTCTTACGTTGCCTGCACAGAGAGTGGAGTTGATCACTAGGCTGCTAAGCATGTTCCTTAGCCAGTGAGTAATCATCGGGTGTGAGCCAATATTAGCAAGAGCTGCCGTAATCGACTCGGTCCTGACGTAGTTAAAAGCTCCCTCGATTTCGTGGAAGGCCGCCAACGCAAACTCCTTTTGATTCAGCGATTCCTCAATGCTCCCTATCACTTCATGTAGTGCGGTATCAACAGATCTACCCTTAAGGTAGGCGTGCTGCGCACCGCTGAGCATTCGTGGTGTGAGTTTGCTTCTCAGGTGGAGGTCCGGGAGTCTTTCCATCGTTTTCAGAAGAAACGATGATAGACTGATGGGTCTATAGTCTTTCGGAGAGTTGTGGTGTATCTTCACTGCCTTGGGGATGAAGACCACTCTCACCTCTCGCCAGCTTTCTGTGATGTACCCCGTGCTGAGACAGCCCTTGAAAATCTTGGTCAGCCATGGCAGTAGATTTAAGATCGATACTTACAACATGACTGGTCGGATGTCATCCGGTCCTGGTGATTTAAAATGTTTAAATGACTTGATAGCCCAGATTATATTTTCTTCAGTGATGATTTAGTGAATCATCGTCGTGTCTCTTTCCCCAGGTGCCTCGCTGATTTATAGCTCAGTTGACCCGACCGCTGGTTCAGCATCTAGGCAACCTGGAAAAGGTGTGTTCACTTGCAGTTCCAGAGACTCTTGGCTGTTTTTTGCATACGTTCCATCCGGGTTACATAGTAACTCCGGGTTGGATGGATCTTTAGCCAGCACACGTCGAAGTCTGGACGCTTCACTGGTGCAGGCAATATCCTTGCAAAATTTTGCCCAAGAGTCTCTTCTTGCCTTCCGACACGCCCCTTTGAATTTAGAAAAACCTAGTCGGTAGGCGTGTCAGTCTTCTTGCTTGTTGGTCGATTTTGCTTTATTGAAGAGCTTCCTCGCTTCCTTCCTAGTCTGGCCGAGCTCCGTTGTCCACCACACTTTGTGGTTGGGCTTTGGGGGTCGACTAACTGGGCAGGATTTAAGAAACGCCCTGCTTAGCACGTCTGTTATAGTCTGGGTGCATTCTTCAAGGGTGCCAGGCTGGAAAAACTCTACGTCCGGAGGATCGGGAAGTGTTTGACTCGCTGTTCTATAGAATTTTTTCCAGTTTGTTCTTTTAGAGTTCCTATAGGGAGTAGGTTTCTTTCGGCACCAGTTGACATCGAACAGTATACTGTAGTTGTCCGAAAAGGAGCACTTGGTGGATACATGCCAGTTGTCAACGGTCAGAGAGCCTCTGCTTAGCGCTACGGTTATATCTATAACCTGAGCACGATCCTTATTCTGGAAAGTGGGGTGTTCTCCCCTGTTACACAGAATAAGGTTTGTGCTCAAAATGTAGTCCAGCATTGCCTCTCCTCGATCGTTAATGCCCGTACTACCGTGGTGGGCATTCGCATCTCACCCCAGGACAGCTTCGATGCCCTCTTTCTGCACGTGCCGAATGAAGGCTCTGATGCTTTCCGATGGGGGATCATTTTCCTCTTATGGAAGATAGGCCGAGGCAAGGTATAGATTTCTCCCGTTCCTACATGTTCTCGGCTTACCCACATTTCTGGGGAAGAGGAGATGGTATCCGCGAGTACTCAGTCCACGAACCATATCACCTAGGATCCAGGGTTCCTGGACGAGTGCAACATCAACCTTCTCCTCCTCCATGAATCGTAGTAGGTCAACAGAGGGTACCATGGAGTGATGCAGATTAATCTGCACCACCCTTAGATTATTCTGTTGACCGAACTTCCTAGCTCAGAAGTATTGCCTGGAGGCAGCCCAATCCAAGCTTCATCTGGCCTTGCTTCTTCAGGATGAGGCTCTTGGATTCCCGACCAATGCTGATCCAGAGATCGTTGCCGTTTCCTTTGTCGCGAGCCAATCCTCGCAGGATGGTTCAGTCGTCGGTTCCGTACTCCTTGTTCTGACCTTTGATCATATTTAGTATGGTTCGGTCCTCCAGGATTGGGGGTGGGATCCATAGCTTCATGACCGAACGTACAGGAACATGGTCCGGTGGTACGACTTCGATCTTTGCGCCAGGCCAAAGTTCACCAGGGTTTTAAACTCATGTCTTCTTGTAAACAACTGATACTCCGGAAGAAGGTTTTTGTACACCCGTTCTAATTCCTCTGCCTTTTTGTACCCAGCCCGATGCATCATCAGTCGCAAGCTTACCAAGTATTGCTTGAAACCCACACCCTTCTTTTGGTGTCTTGTGCGGATTTCATCCTCCAAACGTTGAAAGTACCCCGGTGGCAAAAAGAAATCGAGAAATGCCTGTTTAAAGGTGTCCCTGAGTGCTTCCTGCAAGTTGCTAGTCCTAAACCAATTTTCTGCTGTGCCGGTGAGTAACCCTGGAATCGCCAAAGGCATCTTCCGGACATCGACATTATACGAGGTAGATGATAGATGAAATTTAGTGGGTCTGAGTTACCATCAAAGATGAGTTACGGAACTAACTTCTCGGCCAAAACTGCGTAGGATATCTCATCTCTTCCGTAGGCTTTACTTCTTTCGTTTGGAATTTTATCTCGTCTCCTTCGGGGTCATGTACTTTCAAACACATGCGCAGACAGACGACCTGGGGCTGACAGGTCGGTACCATGAAGCAAGCCGGGTGGTTGGCTATGATCGCTGTGCATGACTACGGGCGACGTGCCTCGAAATTTCATGTCGATAGCCTGGGCCACGAACTGCTCTTCCAGCTCTGCGAGTCGATTAACCGTATCGGGGGTGTGCTCCTTTTTGGATACGAAATTGGAAAATTTTAAACTGTGCATAAAGGACTTCAAGTTCTGCCTTTCGTAAAAATGATACCCAACGCACGCCCATGGTAGATCCAAGTCACCGCAGATTATTGTTCGCCAGGTTGGTGTTAGTCAGAATCAGGAGTGGCGATGTGAGGCCCAAAGGAGTGGCTTGTATTAGTGTCACCCAGTACGAGTACAATAACTAGGTTACCAGGACTTTCGAAAGTAGTATACGCCCTATTCAAGATTGGAATCTGCGTTGGGTTCGAGTGTACGTGCTTAGCAACCCGAGTTCAGTCGCAGATGCACAAATTTTTCAACCTCTGGGCTACGGTTCGTCGAGTAAAATCTGGGAATGCTCATGCCTAATAAGCACAACCGAAACGTGGAGATCCCGACTGACTGGGTCTTAAACTTCCGCTGGATACTGCTTCCTCGAGAGCGGAGTCCTAGTCGAATTCCTTTTCTTTTCTCTTTTTTTTTTAGTGTGTGTGCTTAGTAACAAAACTTTGAATCCAAATGGCTGCTAACTGCAGTTTTTGTTCCTTCCCCTTTTTTTCTAAAATAAAACTGTACAAGTGGAGCACAAAATTTTCGCCACGTGCTCTTGCATAGCATTTGCTGGGTATTTATGAAGACTGTACTTCCCGTTGTGTTTGGCTATACTTCTAGCGGTAGTATTTTGCCATGCCTTTTTAAACGAGCATTCCTTTTGTGGAAAAAAAGGGGATAATGGAAACCGTGGAGGCCGGGACGAAGTGGTCTGCTCGTTGCCGCCCCCAACATGTGCCTTGCCCCAGGTGAAACCATAGTGGGCGCGACGAAGTGGGCAAAACTGTCTGTATGAACCACTCCATGTGATCGCAGCCCTCAAGTGAGACTTAGGGGGGCTAAGACCACACGGCGTGTACCAAAAGTTGCTAAACATACGAAAGAAACTCCCCGAGACATTGAAAAGGCCAATTCCTAGCCGACTTAGTCTTACCAATATTCGCCTCGTCCCAGGTGAAACCATAGCGGATGAGTCGACATTGGCAAGACGCTTTGCAGGGCCCACACTACGCCGCACCAGCCTTTAAGTGAAACTTAGGGAGGCAGGGGGGTTGTAGCGTACCTTACTAACACACATATAACGGAACCTAGACACGAAAGAAATCCCCTCCACAGTACAGACAACGCTCGTCTCGACCTAGGTGAAACCGTAGAGGACGGAATGAAGTTGTCTGCTCTGTCCGAAGGATCCGCACCACGAGCCACCAACCCTCAAGTGAAAACTTAGGGGGTCCGGAGGAACAGGGCGAGGCTTCCACGTTACACTGCACGTGGCCGCTCACACACAGTTCCTTCAACGCCCGCGTTCGCCATAGGTGAAACCATGGAGGACGAAGCGAAGTTGTTGGGACTGTCTGTGAGATCCTCACCATGCGCCGCCAACCCTCAAGTGAAGACTTAGGGGGGTCGGAGGAGCATGGTGTGGCCTCCGCGGGTTTGTACACACTCACTGGGGAAGCCACAGCACTCGATGATCAAAAAACAATTAGGCACCCACTCTTTTTTTTAGAAACCACTTTGTTTATTGCACAAGTTATGATGTATGTGATCCTCCTAGCACCGCACGAAAGTTTTAAAGGCCGATTTGCCTTTTGGGCACCTCTGCCCATTGCCTCCTAGGCCAGTTTTACCACCCACCTCGACAATGGCTTCCACTTGGTGTTGTTGTTTTAGTGTATTTTGCCGATCACCACAATCGGTGCACCTTCATATGATTCTTGAGTGTTATCCTCGTGTTTAACTCTGTGCGCTCGCGCGTGTATTTGTTGTCTAGTTACACGGTTTTTGGAACTGACTGAACCGCGGTTCCGGTTCGGTTCAGTGGTTCACAAAGGTACATTATGATTTCTATTGTCATGTGACTTTTGCACACTTTCAAATTGAATTACTATAATCCATTTGAATATCTTCAAAACCCTTAGAAGAATGTCGCAAATTTATTGTGCCAGATTCAAAGGATTCGTCTATAAGATCCTAAAGGAATGATCTTTGACAACAGAGAATGTCGGGCCAGAAAAGATTAGAATAGAAAAGTATAAAAACTCTCCTGATTAGCATTGAATTAAGGTGAATGTATTACAGAAAATTCCAAATATTGTCCACTAGAGGAAAGAATGTACATTGATGGTACGTATATTAAGAGATCGGAGGGCAATTACAGAAGACTTGCAGAATTACTCGTTCTTAAATTTTCGTTAGGCCATCCTTAACCCTTAACATGGTGGTGAAGCAGATCTGCATCATACCGAATTAATACAATTATTTTCCAGTGTGGATTATAAACTTGTTAAACATGAATTTGATGCAGTTCAGCAACATTCATTTTGTATATTAAAAGTGTTGGTAACCCTAAATTATGTCGATAACTCAACAGCTGATCACTTTTACCGCCAATTTTGTGAATGTGGTAAACTCAATTGGTTGCGCAGTTTCTCATTAATCTACATTTTAATCATTTCTATGAAATCCATTGGTTTGATTTGCAAAAAACAAAATTGTGCTAGTTCAGAATAGTTAAAAAAATATAATATATAAAAAGCTACATTACGAGAGAAAATTGATTAGCTGAATTTCAGGAATTTTAGAAAGGTTTTTGGGAATCGTTTTTGTAAGGACAATCTAGGATTCGTGGATCTTTGAAATTCATATCAGTTAACCTTTGTGTCGAACGATTTGTAGAAAAATTTTCTTGGGGAAAAGATTCAAATCCCCAAAAGTATAAGTAAGTAATAAGTATCATTGGCTAGAGGAAAGCGACTCCCGTCTTAAAACTCGTCAGAGAGCTCAACCGAACCGAACCGTTTTTATTTGTGGTTTCGGGTTCGGTTCATCAATTCTTTAAGGAAGCCGGTTCGGTTCACCAGCTGGAATAAGCGGTTCGGTTCAAAACCAGTTCGGTTCAGAACCGGTTTGCATCCCTGATTTTTACTAAACGAAAAAAATTAAAATGGTTAAACAAAAACTTAAATATTTGGCGTGCTCCTGGCTGCCTTTCAGATTGATCCCCTCCAGTGGGTTTGTCCTTATATTTTTTTATTTATTACTTACTTACTTCCTAGTGCTACAAGTTATTAAAAACTTATGATTAGGGCACTAGTCACAAAAATAAATAGTTACAAAGTTTTAATATAATCCTTAAATCTAAATAAATTAACATTAACATTGAAGAGACATTATGAAAAACATTGAGAAATACAAGGTACTTAATAAAAATAAGTTATTCTTATCAAAGCATTACTTTCTTAATTTCTGGAGAGTTGATTTTTAAAATGTGCAAATAGATTAACTCGAAATTGAGGTGCGCTTCTAATTGTCTTTAAGTCGTGCGGCAGATTGTTTCAGAGGCGAACAGCAAATATATAGAAATGATTTTCCGATGAAGATAGTCGATGTCTTAGGCAGACGATGTTATTTGTACGTCGAGAGGCAGAGGATTCAAGTTTTTCATAAAGGTGCTTTTTTTCTTTGGTACTAATAAGCTTGTGTAAAAAAATCAATGCTGTATATTGGATCCAACTATACACATAGGAAGAGAGTGTTGTGTGAAATGCAGTTGTCTGAGGATTCCATATGTTTTTCCTACAGCCTTATGTATGTGATCGCTCCAGGAAAGAGTTTGGTTTATTATGATTCCTAAATTGCATACTTTTTCTGCATACTCTATAGTCTTATCTTCAATTTTTAATTTTGGTAGATGTACTGTGTCAATTTCTTTCTTATAAATTACAATGCATTTTGATTTTACTGAATTTAATCCTAGACCAGTCTTATTTGACCACTCATTAACTTTAGACAGCTCACTGTTGGACTCATAAACACATTCAATAATTTTAGACAAAGGACGACAAACATACATTTGAACATCATCAGCGTACTTATGAACTTCACACTCTGACAGGACATATGGAAGATCATTTACATTTATAGAATACAATAATACAATACGTCTGTTGGTTAGGTAGGAGCGCATTAGTTTTTGTGCTGTACCCAAAAAGCAATACAGATTTTTCATTTTTGAACATTAAATGTCATGATTGACGTTATCAAAAGCTTTGCTATAATCAAGCAGTGTCAGTAGCGTCACATTACCATCATCCATGTTTCTTTTTATATCCTCAACTATATTTAGTATAGCTGACGTACAACTCCTATTTTTCCCAAAGCCAGATTGTTTTTCGCTCAGGAGGCAGGGTAAGCATAAATCCGTGTATTTGACTAGCCATTAAATTTTCGAAAACCTGTAAGGAAGCTTTTCTTAGGCTGGGGTATACTCAGTCACGCCAAGGTTCACCTTTCAAGACATTTAATAAGTTGCCGGGATTGGGGAGTAGTGAGGCGCGCCTTATTGGAAAGGCTGCGCGAGAAAATATATATATACCGAGGGTAAATGGCCCTGCCGCATGATTTGGTCCATGTGGACTGCAGATTTGGCACCCGCGACCAGGCTTGAAACGGCCCTGGACGCGTGTAGTTGTATGTGTGTGTGAGTGGGCGGTGCGTACAAGTGAGTGTGGGTGTGACTGGGTGTAATTTATGATTTGCTATTTGCACTTGCTGTGTGCCCGCACCAGGTTTGAACCGGGCCTGGGCTCGTGTATATGTGCGTGCGTGAGTGGCTGTGCGTATGGCTGGGTGCAAGGGTGTGACATTGTATGGCAGGTGGTTGGCTATCTGCAAATAGGATTGGTACCCGCACCAGGTTTGAACCGGCCCTGGGCTCGTGTATATGTGCGTGCGTGAGTGGCTGTGCGTATGACTGGGTGCAAGGGGAGTGACGCAACTGGAGGAACTATCGTGCCTGGTGGGTGGACTGCGTGTATACGTGTGTATATAACATTAACAAAACTTTGATTTGGCCTATTTGGATTGTATGTATGTGTATGCTGGTTTGAGGGTGTGTGTTATTTGAATACTTGGCCTGTGTGGATTGTGTGTGTGAGTGTGTGTGTTGGATTGGGTGTGTGAGTGTGCGTGTTCCTTGAACACTTTGCTTGGCCTGTGTGGATTGTGTGAGTGTGTGTGTGTGAGTGTGCGTGTGAGTGTGCGTGTGAGCTAAGCTTAGCCAACGAGTGTCCACCTGGGCACATCTTGGGACCATCGTGCCGGGTATTGACCAGCTAGCACGGTGGGCCAAGATCTGCTACTCCTCTGGGACTGGGTTAGGTACACCGGGTATTGACCAACGAGTGTACTAGCACACAGCCTCAGTGGTAGGTGTGCTCTGGCTCCCGCCAACTTGAAAAATATCTTTGCGTCACTTAACGTTATAAAGGTTTCGTTTATTCACCGAGTTTTTATATATATATGTGCCACTGTGTGGCCTGAAGGGAGAGAGACAGAGAGAGGGGCAAAATATTTGGGAGGGGGCAAGACCACTCCGACTCGCTCACCCGAATCCGCTCCTGTACGCCGGCTTCCAAATTTGCTGCTCGAGGTTGGGTTGGTTGCTGCGCCAAAGGGGAGTAGCTGGTGTTGTTGTTGTTGTTGTTGTTGCTGTGGTTGTCTTCTCTGTCTTGATGCACCGTTGGGATGTCTTCGTCGCTGGGTTTTTTTTCCACTCTTGGCTTTTGGACACTTGTCGACCTGGACACTCTTCGACTTTCTTTTATCACTGCGTTCCACCAACTGAACTCCCCTCCGCTTATCGGCTTTGCGGCTGCGCGGTCTGCAGAGCTTTTATGCGTGAGGTGAAAGCTTTGCCCTTTTCCCCACTTTTGACTCTCTCTCTCTCTCTTATTTCCCCTCGGGAACCTAGCTTTTTGCCTTCATTGGCCTTAGAACTAATTCTTAATGGTTCTGAACAATGGTAAGTAAATATTTCAGCTTAAAAAGGTAAGTATGACTTCAGTTTAAGTTTGCAAAGTAATAACAGGTAAGTAATTGAGTTTAAGTTTGATATGTAACAACAGGTAAAAAAATGTGATTCTTCACACCCCTCCCTTGCTATGCCAATGGAATTTAATGGACACTAGCCCTCCCGGGGTAAGCACAACACGGAACGTGGTGCCATCCATAAAAACCGCGAAGCGGACTCTGCTCGTCACCTCCTTGAGAGCCACCTGTATGTATTCGCGCAGCATGACGGGGATGCGCCGCTCTGGGGTGTGCACTCGCCAATTTGGGGGAGCATCCACCCAATCTTCATGGGGTGAGAAAAACTCACCCAAGACCTCCTCAAGGTTTGTCAGGCCTCCCAGCATATTCTGCACCTGCTCAACCGATAAGTGAAGGGCTTCTTCCCAAGGTTCAGAGCAGGACGTGGCCAACCTGGCTTGCTCGGCTTGGGCCGAAGTACATGGGGTCCCTCCACTTCAAGGCGCGCCCTGGACGAGTGCTTGAGAGGCCTTCCTCGTTGTCTATCACCGAGACGTATGCGCACCGTACTGGAGGCGTATGTGTAGTGGATGTCACCTGAGGGGTTGGGCACGGAAAAAGCATCGTGCTCCTGTCGTCCTCGCCTTCTGGGAACCCATGAAAACTGGGCGTGCTGGGTAGAGTGATGTTCGTATGGGACGTGTTAGGGGACGTCTCAGTCTGTGCCTCTTCGAAGCCCTCGTCCAGCGCATCTTCCGCGGGTTGCGGTGGGCGGACTCCAAAAGGCGGTGGGAGTTCTGCCAGCCATCTCTCGATGTTATCCTGCCCGGCTGGTCTATGGTGGTCGACCGGAGGGACGTCGGGTGCGTTCTCGTCCTCGAGGATGTCGGCCTGGGCTCCCTGGGGTAGCTGCTCTTGTTGTTCCTCGCGGTTGTCCATCGCCCATTGATTATGTGCTAGGAAAAGTGCTAAGAAAATAGATAGGAAGGTGAGATTAGGAAGATAGGGGTTGGTTATCGAGCGGTTCGGAGAACAATTAGCGCATGGGCAAAGGGTCGTTAATGAGTTGCGCACTCCCCTCGTTCGTCGACGTCGCTTAACTCCTCGTCGTCACTGTCCTGGCAAAGTTGTTTTAGATCGGCAATGTTCGCTGTACGTCTTTGTCGTGTGCCTACCCTTTGTAGCCTCACTATGTTTGGTGACATGAAGCGGACTACTTTGTATGGCCCGTCATACTTGGGTGCGAGTTTAGCGGCGTAGCCCTCGGCTGCTTTCGACAGAGTATGTTGCCGCAGTAGAACTTGTGAGCCAATCGTCGGTCGCCATTCTCGCCTCCTAAGGTTATAATGACGGCTCTGCTCAGCGCTGGCACGTTGGGTATTGTCTCTGGCTACCTGGAATATCTGTTGCAGTTGTCGGGCCCGTGTTTCTGGGTCGTAGCCCTGTCTTCCTAAGCCGGGAGTGACTTCCTCGTAAAGGGCGCCGGGTAGTCTCGGTTCGCGACCTTGCACAAGGAACGCTGGACTGAAACCGGTGGAATCGGAGACGCTAGTGTTAATAGCCAGCGATATCTCCGGAAGCAAGGAGTCCCATGCGTTTTGTGGTCCCTCGAGGAACTGCGCGATCATGGTTTTGATCGTCCGGTTGGCTCTTTCAGTCGGGTTCTGGTTTGGACTGTAGGGTGCTGTATGTTCTAGAGTGATACCGGCTCGCTGGCAAAAGCTTTTGAAGGCACGACTGGTAAACTGAGTACCGTTATCGCACACAAAGTTTTGCGGCACTCCGAAACGGCTGAGAATACGTTCCCGAAATGCGCGTTCTAGTAAAGTAGTAGTAGCCTTGCGCAGTGGTACCAGCTCGACCCATTTTGAGAACAGGTCGAAGAATACTAGAAGGACGGTGTTTCCTAGTTTGGATCTGGGTAGTGGTCCTATGAAGTCGGCGCACAGAGTGACGAAAGGCTCTTGCGCTCGCCGAGTTAACATTTTCCCCGCCGGTTTCATCTGCTCTATTTTAAACTTCTGGCACTGCAAGCACTTCCGGACGTAACGGGCAACGTCTCTGAAAAGGCCGGGCCAGTAGTAGCGCTGGCATATCCTCGTTGTCGTTTTCCGAATGCCCAGGTGTCCAGCTGTAGGATGATCGTGACATTCCTGTAGTACGCGTTGTCTATGCTCTGCTCCGATGCACAGTTTCCATGGTAGGTAGTCTTCTTCCGTGGGTCGGTGCCCCAAGTGTCGGTACAACTGTTGGTTCTCTATCGTGTAGTCTGGGTACTTTTCCGGCTGCTCTTGAACCTGTTGTATACGTCGTCGTAGCCACTTGCATTTGCTTGGTTCCTCGATGATCTGCTGTACTGTCTCTAGGGGTTGTCGAGATAAAGCGTCAGCAACGATGTTTTGGTTACCTTTCCTATAATGAATGTCGAATTGGTATTGCTGCAGCTCTAGGGCCCAACGGGCGATTCTTCCGGTAGGATTATCGATGCTATTCAACCATTTTAACGCGAGATGGTCTGTAATCACGTCAAACCGATAACCTTCGAGATAGCACCGTGGTTTCCTGATAGCCCAGATTATCGCCAAACACTCCTTCTCCGTAGCCGAGTAGTTCTCTTCGGCTGGTAGCAATCGACGACTGACGTAGGCCACTACTCGTTCTCCATCCTCGTTCTGTTGGGTAAGTACTCCACCTAAGCCGTAGTCGCTTGCATCGGTCTGTAGCGAGAACTTATTATCAAAGTTTGGACACGCCAGAACCGGGGCCTCAGTAAGAAGAGTCTTCAGGTCCTCGAAGGCTTGCTGCTGCTCCGTGCCCCATTGCCATCGTCGTCCTTTCTTTAATAGTTGGGACATGGGTAATACTACCGACGAGAAATTTGGTACAAAGCGCCGGTACCATGAAGCAATTCCCAGGCAACGTCGAAGTTCCTGCGCGTTGTTCGGAGGCTTAAGTTTCTTGACCGCGTCGATCTTGTCGGGATCCGTATGTATGCCTTCCTCACTGATGACGTGGCCCAGATATACTAAGCGTCGCTGGAAGAACTGGCACTTCTTGCGGTTTAAACGAAAGTTAGCGGCTCGGAGTCGTTTAAAAACTTCTTGTAAGTGGGCGACATGCTCCTCCAGGGTGGCACCGATGACGATTATATCATCTAGATAGGCGAACGCGTGAGGCTCCATGTCTGGTCCTATTACCTTGTCCAGTGCCCGTTGGAAGGTTGCGGGGGCCGAGTGTAATCCGAATGGCATAACCTTCCATTGGAAAAGTCCCCGGCCGGGTACAGTAAAAGCTGTGCACTCACGACTTTCTTTTGCCATCGGGATCTGCCAATATCCGCTTTTGAGATCCAATGTACTGATGAATCGGGCGTTTCGTAATCTCTCTAATATCGAGTTAATACGCGGTAATGGGTAGGCGTCAGGTATAGATCGGGCGTTAAGCTGTCGAAAATCCATGCACATCCGAGTGTCTCCCGTCTTTTTCCCCACTAACACTATCGGGGCGCTGTGTGGACTCTTTGATGGTTCTATACACCCCTCTTTTAGTAACTCGTCGACCTGAGCATGAATGATTTTCTGCATTGCTGGGTTTTTTGGGTAGTACCTTTGTTTTATCGGACGATTGTCACGCATGACGATAACGTGTTCGGTTATATTAGAAACCCCCGTTAGACTGTCGAACTTGTTAAGTTCTTCTTCTAAAAAGTTACTCACCCAGGGTTCTAGCGTTGATTCTGGGGTTGAAACTATGTTGTGGGCGCTGCTGACGTTGACGGGAGTATTTACTTCGTGGCTCTCTGGTTCTACACTTGGGTTGGTGATGCTGCTAGCCTTTACAGGGGCGTTTTCTTTTGGATATTCTGGTTTTTCCATGGCGTCGGGCTTACTTAGAGCTGGCGGTAGCGATCGGAAAGGGTTGCGTCTGATCGCCTCATCGTCCTTTGGTCCTAGCATCCAAGGTTCGTTGTTGTCTTCTGTGGGGATATCGACGGTCCATGAGGCTGTTGTTTTTGCGAGGTCTGTTGGGGGGCTTGGTCCGTTTCTTGACGCTTCGGTCTCCGTTTTGGGCTGGTTTGGGCAGGATCGAATCACCACATGTCAACATTGCTCCAATGGCTCCTAGGAAATCTAGCCCGAGCAAGATGTTATCCACGACCGCAGGAAGAACTAGCATTTGGACGTGGGCTCTCGATATACCGAGCTGTATATCCACTGCTAGGGCTTGGGTTATCCTCTTTTGTGTTCCGTCTGCCAAGGCGATGGTGGTTCGTACCTCCCGTTGATTAGCCCCGGATCTAATCTTTTGTGCTGCTTCCTCACTTATAAAACTCCGCGTCGCCCCTGTGTCCACCGTCGCCTTCCAGGAAAGGCCCTCAATTGTGACAGTTGCTACAATTCGACCGCCGTGTAACTGCAATAAACTCTCTACTTGTGGACCTCCGTTGGCAGGGCCCCCACTCGGTCCGTTTTTGGTGAGAGCCGCTGCTCGTTTCCCGGCTCCTGAGTGCGACAGCACTCAATCGTTCGGATACCTCGCCTCCCACAAGTCCAACAGAACATAAGCCGCTGGCCCTTACACTCGCGAGCAAAATGTCCAGGAGCTCCACAATTTCGGCATGCATGGCGTACGTCTATCGGTGCGATATATTCCACTTCCTTCGGGTTGCCTTCAGTTGTTGGTTCGCTCTTGGTTGGTTCAGTCAGAGTGGCACGGTGAGGAGTCCACATGGGGTTAGAATTGGCCTCAACTGTGCGGGTTGTCGTCGCCATCCGTGCCTGCCGTTCCTGTTGCCAGTTTTGGGTTGAGTTCCAGTGCTGTCGTTGAATGTCCCTTTCCCGCGTGACTTCATAGTTAATTACTAACTGCGTTAGTTGTCTTAACGTTTTGAAGTCGTGTCTCCTGATAAATAGTTGATATTGTGGTAGCATGTTCTCGTACACTCGTTCTAGCTCCTGGTCATCGGTGTAGCTAGCGCGGCGCATCATCAACCTGATATCCACCAAATACTCCTTGTAGCTTTCTCGGTTCTTTTGGTATCTTAACCTGATCTCGTCTTCTAACCTCTGGAAGTATCTCGGTGGTAGAAAGAAGTCCAAGAACTCCTTACGAAAAGCTTTCCACGTTTCACCTTGCAGTCTACTAGTTCGAAACCAGTCCTCCGCTACACCGGTTAGCAGTTCTGGGATGGCCTGGGGCATATGACGGACGTCAATGCGGTATGAGGATGCACGCTCCTCCAGACGTTCTATGAACCGCAATGGATCCGAAGTACCGTCGAAGGTTATTCCCCATCGGCACATCTTCTCCGCCATAGATGCGTAGGGTACCTCGTCGCGCTCGTGTGTAGTGCTCGGCAGTGTTTGGTTCAGCCGCTCCAAACTCCTAGAATGTCGATTTCCAAAGTGAGGGATCTGCAGTGTGATATTATGTAGCCCGGTTTCCGACCCTGCATCTCGAGTGGATGATTGTTTCTTACGGTTGTCTTCCTCATGTTCCATTAGTACTGGAGACGTACTGCGTGAGCGCTGTTGCAATGTAAGGTTCTTGGTATCCGGGCTGGGCGTGGTCCCTAAACTTGCTTCTAAACTGGTCAATCGCTGTAGTATATCAGGCGTATGGTTGCTTTGGTTTATAAACGCCGCCATCCGTGTCCGCAATTCCTCAACCGTGCCTTCAGAATCAAACCCAAATTCGTTAGCAAAAGCTTCGAGTTCGGCTTTTCGACGGTAAGATACCCATCGTACCCCAACCATGGCGATGCTGCGTTCTGGCTTGATATCGTTTGGGTTGCTGAGAGAGGTTACGCACCCTGTAGTCCGAATTGCTGTAGCTTTTAATTTCTCGGGTTTAAACAGTGGAAGGATACTTGGGATCCTTGGTGCAAGTGACAGGGTGTGGTAACGAAAGTGTAAGGAAAGGATACGTTGCACTGTTATTGTGTTGATGTGAACCCGTTAGAGGATACCCGAGATCGTCGATGGTATTACTATTGTTTTTATTGTCTGTGTGGTTGATTTATTCACAGTTTTACTTGGAAGGATGTTCAGGACACTTTATTTATTTCCCGGATAAACTAGTTGCAGGATACGTTGCACTGTTGAATGATGTTCAGGACACTTTATTTATTCCCAGGATAAAACTGTTGAAGGATACGTTGCACCGTTGAAGGATGTTCAGGATCCTTTATTTATTGCCAGGATAAAACTGTTGAAGGATACGTTGCACCGTTGAAGGATGTTCAGGATCCTTTATTTATTGCCAGGATAAAACTGTTGAAGGACACTCAGGAGTTTTACTTTTCTTAGTTTGTAACCGGTTGTATGCTTGCTCGTTGTGTACCAAGCGTTGACTGCCTCTGCTTAGAATATGCTCGGGTACTTATAGGGCCAGACCGGGCACGGCATCGGTTTTCACCTCACCCGAAGGCACTGCGGTGAGTACGATCGTAGGTACTCGTACTCTTGGCTGGGCTGCGCTCACCGAAGTGGCAAACCTCTCCCAATTTCGCTCTCCCCCACTCTCAGCCTTCCCGGCAACTCCTTGCAAGTGGGAACCTGACGGACTCTGATTATAGTCACCCTGTACCCAGATTCACCTTTTCGGACGACTACGGACTTAGGAACACGACTGAGTAGTCGTCATACACACCTAAACTTCACCTTTCTACACTACACCTTCTTTTCCACACTTTTAACGGCTTCGTCTCGGCACGACATCTGCAATCTCACCCTGTTTCTATCCAAAACACACAAACACAAGAATTGCCTAATCTGATATGCTAACCTTCCCCAGTGGTTTCAAAGTTCCGCCCCAGTGGTTTCAAAGTTCCGAAGCTAATCATCATGGTTTCTGACCTTGACTTAAACTAAAACCTTGAGCTTAATCTAACCTTGCTTAAAACTAACCTTGCTAACACTACCTGCTGATTACTTCGTCTACTTGTCCTGCTGGGGATGGGGAAGGCTCATCTACTATCGGGAATTATAAAATTTGTGGATCTTTAAGCCACTAATGATGGAAATACTACTAACAACCCCAAGGTCCCTGCTCGGGCGCCACTTGTAAGGAAGCTTTTCTTAGGCTGGGGTATACTCAGTCACGCCAAGGTTCACCTTTCAAGACATTTAATAAGTTGCCGGGATTGGGGAGTAGTGAGGCGCGCCTTATTGGAAAGGCTGCGCGAGAAAATATATATATACCGAGGGTAAATGGCCCTGCCGCATGATTTGGTCCATGTGGACTGCAGATTTGGCACCCGCGACCAGGCTTGAAACGGCCCTGGACGCGTGTAGTTGTATGTGTGTGTGAGTGGGCGGTGCGTACAAGTGAGTGTGGGTGTGACTGGGTGTAATTTATGATTTGCTATTTGCACTTGCTGTGTGCCCGCACCAGGTTTGAACCGGGCCTGGGCTCGTGTATATGTGCGTGCGTGAGTGGCTGTGCGTATGGCTGGGTGCAAGGGTGTGACATTGTATGGCAGGTGGTTGGCTATCTGCAAATAGGATTGGTACCCGCACCAGGTTTGAACCGGCCCTGGGCTCGTGTATATGTGCGTGCGTGAGTGGCTGTGCGTATGACTGGGTGCAAGGGGAGTGACGCAACTGGAGGAACTATCGTGCCTGGTGGGTGGACTGCGTGTATACGTGTGTATATAACATTAACAAAACTTTGATTTGGCCTATTTGGATTGTATGTATGTGTATGCTGGTTTGAGGGTGTGTGTTATTTGAATACTTGGCCTGTGTGGATTGTGTGTGTGAGTGTGTGTGTTGGATTGGGTGTGTGAGTGTGCGTGTTCCTTGAACACTTTGCTTGGCCTGTGTGGATTGTGTGAGTGTGTGTGTGTGAGTGTGCGTGTGAGTGTGCGTGTGAGCTAAGCTTAGCCAACGAGTGTCCACCTGGGCACATCTTGGGACCATCGTGCCGGGTATTGACCAGCTAGCACGGTGGGCCAAGATCTGCTACTCCTCTGGGACTGGGTTAGGTACACCGGGTATTGACCAACGAGTGTACTAGCACAGCCTCAGTGGTAGGTGTGCTCTGGCTCCCGCCAACTTGAAAAATATCTTTGCGTCACTTAACGTTATAAAGGTTTCGTTTATTCACCGAGTTTTTATATATATATGTGCCACTGTGTGGCCTGAAGGGAGAGAGACAGAGAGAGGGGCAAAATATTTGGGAGGGGGCAAGACCACTCCGACTCGCTCACCCGAATCCGCTCCTGTACGCCGGCTTCCAAATTTGCTGCTCGAGGTTGGGTTGGTTGCTGCGCCAAAGGGGAGTAGCTGGTGTTGTTGTTGTTGTTGTTGTTGCTGTGGTTGTCTTCTCTGTCTTGATGCACCGTTGGGATGTCTTCGTCGCTGGGTTTTTTTTCCACTCTTGGCTTTTGGACACTTGTCGACCTGGACACTCTTCGACTTTCTTTTATCACTGCGTTCCACCAACTGAACTCCCCTCCGCTTATCGGCTTTGCGGCTGCGCGGTCTGCAGAGCTTTTATGCGTGAGGTGAAAGCTTTGCCCTTTTCCCCACTTTTGACTCTCTCTCTCTCTCTTATTTCCCCTCGGGAACCTAGCTTTTTGCCTTCATTGGCCTTAGAACTAATTCTTAATGGTTCTGAACAATGGTAAGTAAATATTTCAGCTTAAAAAGGTAAGTATGACTTCAGTTTAAGTTTGCAAAGTAATAACAGGTAAGTAATTGAGTTTAAGTTTGATATGTAACAACAGGTAAAAAATGTGATTCTTCACAAACCTTTGCCATAAATGGAAGAATTGAAATTGGCCGAAAGTCTCCATTATTTTTAAGAATAGCCAATATTTTAGCTACCTTCCAGCTGTCTGGAAAAACAGACGTAGTGAAGGCAGAATATATTATGGGTAATTTGAGGTAGGATTCCAGGTAAACCAATTTTCAAAAATTTTGGACTAATATCATCAAAACCTACTGCGTTAGATTTCACATTAAAAATAGACTAGAGAACATCACATTGACTCACACATGCAAAACTAAAACTACTATCACAGGTGTTATAAGGTACGCAGTCACTATAGGTATTATATGAAGTCTCTGGCACTTGGCATTGCACAAATTGTTCATTTAGCTGACATACTTCAGCCTCGACAGGAGGTGAAGTCTTTTGCTTCCCTATCCCAAGTCCTTTAAGGTCTCTCCATCTTTCACCAGTAGATACTGATTTCGTAAACTTATCATTGTAGTATAAGCATTTGGCATGGTTTATCAGCTTCACTACATTTATTCGCATATGCTTGAACTCTTCATACATATAACGTCCACATTAGACTTAACAAACAAATACCGAAATTCATCAACTTTTTTAACAAGACTCTGAGCATTGATATGACACATATTTAAGCCATTGTGTTGCCTGCCAAAGACTCTAATCATCGAATAGCTGTTCGCACTGTGCTGTACATTGGGAGCAGAACATTTATAAATAAAACTACTTCTTTTTTTTTTTAATTACCTAAAATAGACCTAAAAACAAGTAAGGGCGCTGCAGTCGAGTTTCCCGACCACAAAATACCCTGTTCATTTATTTTCATTTATTTGTTTTTGAATTTTTGAAGATGTCATCCTAAATGTAGGCAATACTTTTTTAGTCCTGATCAACAACTGGGGGGCTGCTCTCATCAGCTCAACTGTTTCGCTTATAACTCCGGTGTTTTTGGTCCGATCTGATTGTACTTTTCAGAATAGAGAGATATTGAGCCTAGCTTGATGTATACTAAACCACGAGGCTCTAACTTGAAAATTGTGGATCTGACGGCTTTTTAGGTCTTGGATTTATAGAGGAGGTCTATGTTTTTTGGGGATAAAAGGGGGACGGGGTGGAATTTTTCAAATCTGAAACAAACTTGATCTGCGTACAGCATAAATCATAAATTTGTGGCTCTATCTCTTATAGTCTCTGAGATCGACGCGTTCATACAGACAGACAGACGGACAGACGGACGGACGGACAGACGGACAGACGGACATGGCTATTCCGACTCGGCTGTTCATGCTGATCAAGAATATATATACTTTATGGGGTCGGAAAATTTTCCTTCTCCCTGTTACATACATTCGCACAACTTCATGATCCCCCTTTTCCCATTTTCAATGGGAACAGGGTATAAAAATTAACAAATAATACAAATGGAAGAGAAGTAACAAAATGAAATAAATATAAATAAAAATAAAAAAATAGTTAGAAAATATATATTAGCTAATGAAGAAAGTATAATGAAGTTTAACTAGAAAATATAGATTACTAACATTAAGTTATATAAGGCAGGCTTAAAGTTAAATTTGGCGGGCGATTGATTAGGCGATGTTTAGTGGAGACACCCACCCAATCGAATTGCAAACCTGGATAGAGGGCGCTATATGGAGGCAACATTGCAAAGTGACATATGAAATGTCCAAAATTCTCCCCAGCTTGGTTAGGGAGCGATCGTTCTCTCCTGTTTGAGTTGGACGTGACAACCCAAATCAGAAATTAACTCTGGGGTTCCACACGCGTTTGCCGATTTTATTAATCTGGATGGAATCCAAGCATCCTGAAGTTTAATTTAAATTTTTTGGCATTTCAATTCCAATTGAAGAAGAGGCGACCTCATAAGGTATTTATTTTTGTGAAATTGTGCGGAATAACGTTTGTGCCTTCTAAATAGTGATATTGTCCATCTAGAACCAGCGTAAGGTGTGAAGCCTAGGAGGGGAAAAGCATTCCTCGGTCCAATCTTGCCAAGGCGTGTCCCATCCAACCTGCAGGCAGCCAGAAAGGCGTCCAAAAACAGCTGTTTTCTCTACAGCTGTGTGATATCCGATCTTATCTAGAAGAGAGGGGAGGAAAAGCTTTAGCAACCTCGTGGCGGAGAGAGAGAGTGGTGAAACGAAGTCCAGAATGGGCGTAGTGGCCTAAAGGTGGCAGAGAGATGTGTCCAAATTCAGATGTGCTAAGCATTGTTACGTTTTGTTGGTTAATAATTTTGTTTTTGATCCTATCAGTTTGGCGAAAAAAAATAAGTGTTAAAACCCCCCCCGATATCACAAAAGTTATTCATAGCATGGACCAGTGTTAAGTGCAATTAATAATTAATAAACAAAATAAGCAAACGCACATAGAAGACATAATACAGTGAATACCCAATTGGCAAAACAGCAAAACATGTGAAAAACATAAAAGAACAAAATTCAATATAACTGATATCAAGTACACAATCAAGCAAATAAGTGATGCAAAGCAACTAATATATAATATGTACAACAAATTTTGAACCAAAAAATATATACAACAACGACTATCGACAATATCCTACATCAAGATGGTAAGTGTACAACAGGTGCCTAATGTGGCTGGAGAACATACTTAGTAAGTCTTAAGCAAAAGCTTACTGGGGTGTCAGCGCAAAAGAGGCGATTAAACGGTATTCGTTCTCTCCAGGCATTTCCAAACACTTCTTTGTTTTGATTGTGATTTCCAAAAATTTTGTTGGCAACAACTCAGCTGATCGAGTAAAAGAAATAAGAGAAAAACCCCTTACACGTTCTCGCCAATACAAAATGCTTTCAGCTGAATTTTTCCTAGCCAATGGTTCCAAAAATTCATGTGCTGCTTGTTGAAAAGTAATTAAAATTAAAGTAATATTATAAACAAAAGAAAATAACACTAGCACAATTAATTTATTATGATACAGTTTTAGAGTCACTTTACTTTGCAATTTTTATGCGCCTTATTATCTTGTTCCATATTATGCATGCTACTTGACGTATATATTGTTATATTTTCTGGATTTCAGCTGTGAATAGCTTTTGGGAAAACTCGGTAGTAAAACAACTATATATAAATAGAAATCACAAACCTAGCAAGAGCCTTTTTCTCAATGCCTACAAAACGGTAGGGGCAGGTTTCCCTTTTTAATTTCTTTTTAATTTTGATTTTCTCTTAAACATCTAAAGTAACTGAATTAACTTAAATTAACTAAGAAATTATGAGTAATATTATACTAAATTAACTATCTGGTAGCAGCCTATAATTACGATCAATTAAAACCCAGGATAAATTCTGTATATTATTATGGCACGTTCGCTACTAGAATCGTCTGAAGTTTTTGTTATGATTTTTAAGAATAAATATTGAAATTAATAGAGTTCTAAAAATAATACGACTTTTCCTGAAGGTATAATGAGTTAGGCGTAGAAAGGCTTCCGCGTATGGGAATGGGCAATACTATCAATTGCAAAACGCCCGTTCATAGGTAGGGTGGGCTTAGATGCAAGGCTGCTAAAACATCAAAGCAGCTGCCGAAGACAACTGGTACTGATCCTCTGGGATATTTTATGTTAGTTTTGAGTTTTGATTATTCTATAGGCAAGGGACTTTATTTTATTATGTACAGCAGGTGGAAACCGATAACAGCAAACAACCCCCCCAGCCGACTGCTTTTGCTAGCTGAGTCCCATCCGCTGTTTTCGTTGATCCGACTTTTGTTGTCAGGTTACTGGTGTAGTCGTGGAAAGATGTTTAAAGCCCCAACTACCTAGGTAGCCGTTACATAATTGGCGCCCAACGTGGGCCGGTGAGACTATCCTTAATGGTGTGTTTTACCAGCTCTATTCTTTTCTTAAAGATCCTTTGTATCTGTCCTTTCTTTTTGTGGAATTGTGGAAAGTACATTTTGCGAAGCTCAGCACAACAACGAAGAAGACTTGCGGCGAAAATCGAGCATTCTACCATTGGCAAAGTGCGAATAGCGAAGGAAAACTAATTACTGCAAACATTTTTATATTTCTGGTCGAAACTGCGGAGTTTGGTGTTAGAGAAAAGTGCACATTGTGATGTAAGCAGCATAGATAAGGATGTCTTTCTAGTAGTTTGAGTATGCATAAGAAACCCGAATGCGTGGAATCTGTGGTCCCGCCAGTATGAGTAGAGTTGGAGTATTGGCATTGACCGAGACGTCGAACTACAATAAGCCCAATGCAGGTTTTACCTTAATGGGAAAGCGGCGTAATCAGCTCAGTAAATCGTAATTAAGTGTTGCTAGGATACTACCTAGAGCAATTTAGTTGATAGAGCATGGTTTCAGGAAAGACTTGCTTGCTGAGTATCGAAGAAAAGAAAAAAAAAATTATAATCTGAAAATAAGCGAAATTGTCAGAGTAGTGAAGTAACTGTGTAAAGAAAAACTAATGCGTTGTTGAATACAGTTTAGTTTAGCGAATAGCAAAATACTGTACACAGTGTACTTAGTTTTGAAGTTACCTGAGAGCCTACATTAACTAGTATTTCTTTTGTGTTGTGAAAAAAAATGAAAAAAATTGTAAAAACCAAATTTAAAATAAATTTCAGAGTGTATCTCCAGTTGTTGAAAGTTCTTTACCCCTTCTCATTATTACAAACAGGAAAATTATTTATGAAAATTTACGTTGACAAAGGTTAATTTGTGGTCTCATTGAGTTATTGCATTTTGTTTAGCAAAATACATCACTCAAGTTTCAAGAACATTTATAAAAATATTCTAGAATCAATATGGCTTTTGTGCCACGAAGCACAGACGATTTAAATGCTTAGGCAGAAGGTGAAACTGGAGGCAGTGAGTCGGCATCCGTCACCACGCAAGCCGACTATGAGTATAGCATCTGCTCCAAGTCGATTGCAAAAGACGAACTATGTCAATCACTCCTTGTGACCACCTTTTTCATACAGATTGTATAGTTCAATATGTTAAAGCTCAGCAGCAGTGCCAAGTGTGCAAAAAGCTTTTGCATCGACGGGATTGTAGAACGGCACAAGTGGGTTCGGCTCTGGCTAAACTCAAAAGAGCGAATAATCAAGGAGCTACACCGAAAGTTCCTAATACCAGAGGGAAACGTCGAGACAAACCCATTTTGGGTAGGCCTCCAAATCCGAATACACGGAACAAGTTGCCAAGGCAAAATACTAACCCTGAGCATGAACAATTGGCTTTACCATTAAGGAATTCTAATAGAGGATTACAAAAAGATTTGAATAACCATTCAAACTGTGGCTCGAATGTGTCAAGCCAGATTGATTATGATTTTCTTACACAACGAATGAAAACAATAATTGCGCAAAAACTAGATGCCTTGTTCATTGCAAAGGATAACAATCTGGAATCTGTAGCATGCTTAGAAGCTCCAAGAAATCAAACAGTCAGACGAGAGGCAACTCGATCTAGATGTACACTAAGTCCGGAAAAGGTTACCAATTTAAGTTTGATGGGTCAATTAGAGGTATACCGGTTGAAGTGTTTTTATATCGGGTTATGTCTATCGCGTCACGTCTCACAGTACCTTTACCGGAGAGCCGGGTGGTAAAACTTCTTGTTAGAAATCTACGTATAGAAGTCCGCCATACCCTTTTATATGAGGAGATAACTTCGGTAGGTCAATTACGCAAATTGTGTCGCATGCGAGAAAATTTATTAGCAGAACAAGCAGGTATGCGCACAAACAAACGATTTGTAGGGGAGCGGCAACACCGCAAAGCAGTAGCTGCCATTGAACAAGCAGCCAATAGTGAGGATCCAGATGGCACAGAACCTGAAGTTGATGCTGTTCTAATGCCCAAAAGGATGGGGTGTGATGGAATTGCGACCAGAAGGGTCACTGCTGGGATATGTGTGTACAACCCAGAGCCATATTCTGTTATGGCTGTGGCAAAAAGAATATGTACAAGCCGCGTGCCTTACTTGAGCCAGAAGAAAGGCGGAAAACTTACGCAATGGCCCATTCGAGCACCCAACTCGAATGGTGCCGAAGTAAAATTTCCCCAAATAGCTGATAGCCAAGCTGGCGCTAAGATGCCTATGGGAGCATCGCCAGTTCCCCCAGATTTGACATTTCACACTCAACTACACCAAATGGGAACCCAAATCTGACCATTGGTTAGGTTAGGTTGTAATGGTTGAAATGGGAGAGATCCCATTCTTCACTTAGGCCAATGTAGGCCCGTTGTGTTACCCTTTCGACCCCGTTAAACCATTTAGATAATAGCACGAACTTGAGTAAGGAGTTAACATCCGTTTCAGAGATGTCTGATAGATCGTTTAGGAAAGGACGACACAGAAGCGCGAGTCGCCTTCTGCTGAGAGCTGGGTAGTGACAGAAGAGGTGTTGTACACTCTCTTCTGCATCAGCTGAGCTACAGCTTCTACAGATGTCATTGTGCCTGATACCGAGCCTTGCGGCGTGTCCTTCAATTAGGCAGTGACCAGTCAGGGCCCCTACTAGTAGGGAAATGTTCTCTCTCTCTTGACGGAGTAACGCTCTGGTTTTTTTGATATTCAGAGTAGGCCATGTAAGCATAGATACTTCACATGTGTGAATCGTTTGCCATCGATTCGTGGTTATTCGATAGGTCGTTTCTTTTGTTTGTAGTTTAAAGGTCGCCAGTGGCACCCCTATGTTGCTCTTATCTGGTAGGAGCTGGGTGGTAGTGCCAGCTTTAGCGAGTTGGTCGGCCATCTCGTTGCCTTCGATGTTACCGTGTCCAGGCACCCAAACGAGATTAATTTTAAAGTGCTGGACCATCTCATTAAGAGATCTGCGGCACTCGGTAAGAGTTTTGGCATTATTAGTATTACCGTCCAGGGCTTTTAAGGCAGCTTGACTATCTGAGAAAATGAACACGTTTCTTCCTCTTGTTTCGAGGTTTTCCAGAAGGTTGGTAGCCTCCTGGATGGCTACAACCTCTGCTTGGTAAACACTACAATGATCAGGAAGTCGGAATGATGTTCTAATACCGAGCTCTGGACTGAAGACTCCTCCTCCTACCCGTCCATCCAGTTTGGAGCCATCAGTGTAGAAGTTGATGGTATTCGGTGTGCAATGGGGCAATGAGTTCCAGTCCAGTCGACTTGGTATGTTGACTTTATACCTGATGGTATGTGTTATACTTGGGGTGCAATAGTCCAGCATCGGTGGTGACGCCGCTTGCTGCAGAAGTATAGTGGAGTGGCCAGAGTTACTATCTTCCCAGGTATCACATTCCCGTTAAACCATTTAAATAGTAGTTCGAATTTGAGCAAAGAGTTAACATCCGTTTCAGAGATGTTTGACAGATCGTTTTGGAAAGGACGAACCAGTAGCGTGAGTCGCCTTGTGCTGAAAGCTGGACAGTGACAGAAGAGGTGTTGTACACTCTCTTCTGCATCAGCTGAGCTACAGCTTTTACAGTAATCATTGTGCCTGACACCGAGCATTGCGTCGTGTCTTCCAATTAAGCAGTGTCCAGTCAGGGCTCCTATTTGTAGGGAAATAATCTCTCCCTCTTGACGGAGTAAAGCCCTGGTTTTTTTGGTGTTCAGAGTTGGCCTTGTAAGCATATATACTTCACATGTGTGAACTGTTTGCCATCGATTTGGGGTTATTCGAAAGGTCTTTTTTTTGTTTGTAGTTTAAAGGTCGTAAGTGGCAGCCTTATGTTGCTCTTATCTGGTTTCAGTGTCCAGGCTCCCAATCGAGATTAATTTTAAAGTGCTGGGCCATCTCATTAAGAGATCTGAGGCATTCGGTAAGAGTTTTGGCGTTATTAGTATTACCGTCAAGGGCTTTTAAGGCAGCTTGACTATCTGAGAAAATTAACACGTTTCTTCCTCTTATTTCGAGGTTTTACAGAAAGTTGGTAGCCTCCTAGATGGCTACAACCTCTGCTTGGTAAACACTACAATGATCAGGAAGTCGGAATGATGTTCTGATACCGAGCTCTAGACTGAAGACTCCACCTCCGACCCGATCCATTTTGGAGCCATCAGTGTAGAAGTTGATGGTATATGGAGTGCAATGTGGCATTAAGTTCCAGTCCAGTCGACTTGGTATGTTGTCTCTTTACCTGATAGTATGTGTTATACTTGGGGTACAATAGTGCAGCCTCGGTGGTGTCGCCGCTTGCTGCAGAAGTATAGTGGAGTGACCAGAGTAACTATCTTTCCAGGTACGACAATATCTTAGCCTGAGAGCGGTGTTACTGGCGATTTCTCTACCTAATAGATCTAGAGGCATAAGGTGTAACATTATGTTAAGTGCATCTGTGGGGCTTGTGCGCAGTGCACCGGTCATGCATAATGCAGCTCTACGTTGGACTTTTTCAATGGTTCTGAGGACGGAAGGTTTACCCAAAGCCGGCCACCATTCGATGACTCCGTAAAGTAGTATTGGGCGTACCACGGCTGTGTAAAGCCAGTGTACTATTTCACGGGAGAAGCCCCATTTGTGGTCAATAGCACGTTTGCACGAGAAAAGTGCAGTATTTGCCTTTTTAATGCGTTCAGTTATATTTTCGTTCCAATATAACTTTTTGTCCAAAACCACACCAAGATATCTGGCAGAGTCGCTAAATGTTAGGAGTGTATTGTTTAGTCGTGGTGGTATTAAGTTCGGTATTTTATATTTGCGGGTGAAGAGATCGAGTTCAGTTTTGGTTGGATTGACTCCAAGCCCACTTTGTGTCGTCCAATCTGAGAGTGTTGAGAGTGCTTCCTGCATCAAATCGCAGAGAGTTTGAGGAAATTTACCTCGTATTATTATTGCAACGTCATCCGCGTACGCTATCACCGTGTGTCCCCGCGTTTCCATGAGCCGCAACAGTTCGTTGACTGTCGCCACCCATAGAAATGGCGAAAGAACACCTCCCTGAGGAGTGCCTCTACTTACATATCTTCGGGCGCAAGCATCTCCTAGTTGTGAGTTAACCACTCTGCTGGTAAGCATGAGTTGGATGAACTCCACCAGGGGTGCCTCCACATTTAGATTTGTCAGGGCAGAGGTGATAGCGTTGGGAAGAACGTTGTTAAATGTGACCATATTAACCCCTGAATTCAAACAAGGAATCTAGCCCCGAAAGAGCGGATGCGAGAAAACCGTATCACGAACGATTAAAGAACTATTTAGAAATACGATACAGGATCTTTGGAAACAAGGGTGCATCAAAAGTAAAGAAATCGACTTTACGAGCTCGGGAATATTGGGAAAAGGTAGACAAGAATAAGCAACTGCTAGTGGCTGCGGTGTTAAACAATAAAACTGATGGCCGGTTGTTTGCACCCGTGTCCTTTTTGCAGTTCCAAGAGCTAGGCCTGTTAGACACTGGGGCCAATATCACTTGCATTGGCGCTGATCTCGCACTAGAAGATTGGTCCAATAGGCCAGAATTTAAAATAATTGAGTCAAAGGTCAAGACAGCAGATGGTAAGGGTCATGCGGTGTTAGGCTATATTAATGTGAACGTAACATTTAACATGACAAGTCAAAAGGTCATGTTATATGTACGTTATTCCTTCGGTCGATAAGCGTTTAATATTAGACCTTTGGAGAATGTTTAATTTAGCTCCAGGTTTAATTGCTAACCTACAAGTAAACGAAGTCTCTCTAGACGCAGGTGATGAGGAAACGAGAAAGTATCCTTTGTCGCATCAGCAACAGTTCCAGTTAGAGCAGATTATTGCCCTATTCCCAAACTTTTCCAAACAAGGACTTGGCCAAACGGCTCTTATTGAGCATGAAATCGACATTGGATCGGCAAAGGCAGTAAAGCAGCGATATTATCCTGTATCGCCTGCTGTAGAAAAGTTGTTATACAAAGAGATTGACTGCATGTTGGAGCTAGGAGTGATTGAACCGTCAACAAGTGCCTGAAGCTCACCCATGCGAATGGTCATTAAGCCAGGCAAGGTGCGTCTATGCTTGGATGCTAGGATAATTAATGAGATGACCAAAAAAGATGCTTATCCGCAGTCAAGTGTCGATGGCATCTTTGCTAGACTCCCTAAGGCCAACTTGATCATAAAAATTGACCTTAAGGATGCTTATTGGCAGATAGCTTTAACTAAAGAGTCGAGACCGACTACAGCCTTTACGATTCCGGGTAGACCGCTCTACCATTTTAAGGTCATGCCATTTAGGTTGTGCAATGCACCCCAAACGACGTGTCGGCTAATGGATGACCTTATTCCGGCTGACCTTAAGCATTCTGTGCTTGGTTATTTAGACGATCTGGTAGTGATACGTTTGAAGAACATAGGCAAGTACTGACTCGGATGGCTGAACAATTTAAAAGAGCCAATTTAACACTAAATTTGGCTAAAAGCAAATTTTGTGTGACGCAAGTCAAATATTTGGGCATGGCCAGTGCCTAAGACGTTGAGACAAACAAGATGGTTCTTGGGCTTTGCGGGATGGTATCGCCGATTTATACCAAATTTTTCGGACTTGACATATCCCCTTACGGAGTTGATTTCAACTAAAAATACATTTTTTTGGACCGAGGCAACGCGGGTTGCCTTTGAAAAGTTAAAAGTTGTTTTAACTACAGTACCTGTATTGCACAACCCCGATTTTTTAGAAAAATTCTATCTGCACTGTGACGCTAGCGATTATGGAGTTGGAGCAGTGTTGGTGCAGCGAACAGATAAGGGAGAAGAAATGCCAATCGCGTTAATGAGCAAGAAGTTAAACACAGCGCAAAGAAACTACAGCGTTACCGAAAGGGAATGTCTGTCAGCGAACTTGGCTATCGAAAAATTTCGATGTTACATTGAGTTGCAGGACTTCGAGGTGATCACAGATCACGCAAGTCTTGTGTGGCTGATGAAACAGACCAATTTGAAAGGCAGGCTAGCTAGATGGGCAATGCAATTGCAAGGATACCGATTCGCCATTAGCCATAGGAAAGGGCGTGACCATGTGGTTCCGGATGCGTTGTCGAGAGTTCTCCAAGGTGAGGTCTCTAGTATTGAGAGTGTTGGCCCTATCATAGATTTGCAGTCCGAATTTTTTAAGGACTCCGAATATTTAGACTTAACGGCACGCGTTTTATCAGATGAAAAATTGCCGGATCTGAAAGTGCTGGATGACTTCGTATATATTCGTACTGAACATGAGTATGAAGACGAGTCTGAAAGATTTTCGGCTTGGAAATTATGGATTCCAACAGGCCTTACTAAAGACGTCATTACTATAGCTAATGATTGTGTGGTGGCAGCCCATGGTGGAATGAGGAAATCGTTAGAACTAATTAGTCGACATTTTTATTGGCCAGGAATGGTGGGACAAGTTAAGGCCTATATAAGGGACTGCGAAATTTGTAAAACTACGAAAGCCCCGAATGTTGTGTTACGCCCTACAATGCGAAAAATGGCAGAGTCGTGCAGACCTTTCCAGCGGCTGTATATATACATGCTGGGGCCATATCCTAGAAGCAAACAAGGACACATCAGATTGCTTATTGTTGTGGATCACTTCTCAAAGTACCACCAGCTATGTCCGTTAAAGAAGTTCACCTCGCAGGTTATTGTAGAGTATTTGAGATCCCATATATTTTACGTGAATGGAGTACCTAAACCATTGTAAGCGACAATGGGTCTCAATTCATTTCGGAACTTAATTTCGGATTTTAAAAGACTTGGGCATACAACATATGTTAACTGCACTCTACTCACCCCAGGCGAATGCGTCGGAACGCGTAAATCGTTCTATTATCTGTGCAATTCGTTACTACCTTAAAGGTGATCAAAGAGAGTGGGACACTAATATTCATGCCATTAGTAGTGCGCTACGGAATTCGATTCATCAGAGTATCCAAACCGCTCCATATTTTGTTCTTTACGGGTTTAACATGGCAACCCATGGTTCGCAATATAAAATCTAACACAAATTAGGCATGCTGGCAGAGTCAAAATCGATGCTTAGCCGGGAAGACCAATTGGCAGTATTGAGAGGAAATATTACACAGAATTTGACTCAGGCATATGATCAGGCTGCTCGAGTATATAACTTGCGAGCAATGGAAGTGGAGTACAAAGCAGAAACTTTGCTCAAAGCAATTTTGAAAAGAATATCTCCGCAAAACTTTGTCCGGCTTTTATTAAAGTCCGAGTACGCGAGAAGAATGGGAAGTCAACCTACATTTTAGAAGACTTGCAGGGCAATAAAGTTGGTATGTTCCATGCCAAAGATATTCGGCAATGACAATGTACTATTTTCAGGATAATCAGCCCTATTCAAGGAATGGCTGCTTCTCCAGGTTTATGCTGTACATTGGGAGCAGGACACTAAATAGACACAAATAAATGGACACAAATAGACCTAAAAAAAATTAACGAATACAAATGGAAGAGAACTAGTAACAAAATGAAATAAATATAAATAAAAATAAAAAAATAGATAGAAAATATATATTAGCTAATGAAGAAAGTATAATGAAGTTTAACTAGAAAATATAGATTACTAACATTAAGTTATATAAGGCAGGCTTAAAGTTAAATTTGGCGGGCGATTGATTAGGCGATGTTTAGTGGAGACACCCACCCAATCGAATTGCAAGCCTGGATAGAGTGCACAGTGACAGATGAAATGTCCGAAATTCTCCCCAGCTTGGTTAGGGAACGATCGTTCTCTTCTGTTTGAGCATTGGTCGGAGTTGGACGTGAAAACCTAAGTCAGAAATTAACTCTGGGGTTCCACACTCGTTTGCCGATTTTATTAATCTGGATGGAATCCAAGCATCCTAAAGTTAAATTTAAATTTTTTTGGCATTTCAATTCCAATTGAAAAAGAGGCGACCTCATAAGGTATTTATTTTTGTGAAATTGTGTGGAATAACGTTTGTGCCTTCTAAATGGTGATATTGTCCATCTAGAACCAGCGTAAGGTGTGAAGCCTAGGAGGGGAAAAGCATTCCTCGGTCCAATCTTGCCCAGGCGTGGCCCATTCAACCAGCAGGCAGCCAGAAAGGCGTCCAAAAACAAAAAGAAATTCTTTTGCTCAGAAGAGGAAAATAAGGGTGTTTGTCCAAGCTGCGACGCTCGCGCAAAGCTGGCTAATCCAATAGTTCCCTGAAGTCCATACGGCAAGAAAGGTAATCCAGATCGCTCTAGCAATCAAAAATTTCCAATGCCTTACAGCTGTTGGTTCCCCTTAACATTTAATTTCAGACAAGGGAGTCGTTTTCTCTACAGCTGTGTGGTATCCGATCTTAACCAAGCGAGAGGAGAGGAAAAGCTTTAGCAACCTCGTGGCGGAGACAGAGAGTAGTGAAACGAAGTCCAGAATGGGCGTAGTGGCCTAAAGGTGGCAGAGAAATCTGTCCAAATTCAGATGTGCAAAGCATTGTTACGTTTTGTGGGTTAATAATTTTGTTTTTGATCCTATCAGGTTGGCGAAAAAAAATAAGTGTTAAAACCCCCCCCCCGATATCACAAAAGTTATTCATAGCATGGACCAGTGTTAAGTGCAATTAATAATTAATAAACAAAATAAGCAAACGCACATAGAAGACATAATACAGTGAATACCCAATTGGCAAAACAGCAACACATGTGAAAAACATAAATGAACAAAATTCAAAATAAACTAAAATATGTACAACAAATTTTGAACCAAAAAATATATACAACAACAACTATCGACAATATCCTACATCAAGATGGTAAGTGTACAACAGGTGCCTAATGTGGCTGGAGAACATACTTAGTAAGTCTTAAGCAAAAGCTTACTGGTTAACGGTATTCGTTCTCTCCAGGCATAGGTGGGTCACTTCTTTGTTTTGATTGTGATTTCCAAGAATTTTGTTGGCAACAACTCAGCTGATCGAGTAAAAGAAATAAGAGAAAAACCCCTTACACGTTCTCGCCAATACAAAATGCTTTCAGCTGAATTTTTCCTAGCCAATGGTTCCAAAAATTCATGTGCTGCTTGTTGAAAAGTAATTAAAATTAAAGTAATATTATAAACAAAAGAAAATAACACAAGCACAATTAATTTATTATGATACAGTTTTAGAGTCACTTTACTTTGCAATTTTTATGTGCCTTATTATCTTGTTCCATATTATGCATGCTACTTGACGTATATATTGTTATATTTTCTGGATTTCAGCTGTGAATAACTTTTGGGAAAACTCGGTAGTAAAACAACTATATATAAATAGAAATCACAAACCTAGCAAGAGCCTTTTTCTCAATGCCTACAAAACGGTAGGGGCAGGTTTCCCTTTTTAATTTCTTTTTAATTTTGATTTTCTCTTAAACATCTAAAGTAACTGAATTAACTTAAATTAACTAAGAAATTATGAGTAATATTATACTAAATTAACTATCTGGTAGCAGCCTATAATTACGATCAATTAAAACCCAGGATAAATTCTGTATATTATTATGGCACGTTCGCTACTAGAATCGTCTGAAGTTTTTGTTATGATTTTTAAGAATAAATATTAAAATTAATGGAGTTCTAAAAATGATACGATTTTTCCTGAATGTATAATGAGTTAGGTGTAGAAAGGCTTCCGCGTATGGGAATGGGCAATACAATCAATTGCAAAACGCCCGTTCATAGGTAGGGTGGGTTTAGACGCAAGGCTGCTAAAACATCAAAGCAGCTGCCGAAGACAACTGGTACTGATCCTCTGGGATATTTTATGTTAGTTTTGGGTTTTGATTATTCTATAGGCAAGGGACTTTATTTTATTATGTACAGGTGTATTATTATGTACAGCAGGTGGAAACCGATGACAGCAAACAACCCCCCCAGCCGACTGCTTTTGCTAGCTGAGTCCCATGCGCTGTTTTCGTTGATCCGACTTCTGTTGTCAGGTTGCTGGTGAAGTCGTGGAAAGATGTTTAAACCCCAACTACTTAGGTAGCCGTTACAGCACTGGAGTCCTACCTACTCCAAATGATCCTGCATTGGAAACATTGTTATCCTAAAAGAAGCGAACACTTAATAAAAATAAAATTGGACACCCTAAAATACACATAGAGGAACATAAATCCACATAAACTCCTAAGATAAAATATATATATATAGTTTTGTAAAATGGAAATGAAAAATTTAAGAGCGAAATGAGTCACGCTCAGCAGTAGCTGGATCACGAGCATAAGATTCAATTGTTGGTAAAGCGACTTCTGTAGCCGAAAGCTCTTGCATGCTCTTTATGCGTACAAAATCGCTGTCTCCCCTCTTCTTGACGTGTACAACTGCATTCCGCGTGAAAACAGCCGTCAGAGCTTTAAGCTTTTTCAATCGCATGGCCTCTTTGAAGAGTTCGTAGTTACTTTTTGATAGCTGCCCATTGATGTAGAATGCAGCTTCAGAGTCAATTCCTAATAGATTTAGGGTCAGTGCTTGATTGGAGTTTCGCTTGTATGCTCCAGCCGCTCGCATTAGATTTGCATTTTCCCTCACACTATCGAATTTTATTATTATAATTGGTCCAAGGACGGGGTGTGTCGGACCACGAGGCTTTATGCGAAAGATCTCGCTGATTTTCGGAGGAGGGGTGAGACCAAGAGTGAGAAAGAGGCTATTAAATAGGGTCTTCAGGTTTTCATTTTCCATCATGGGTACCCCGTGCACTCTCACATTGGTAGTGATGATCGGATTGGTTTCATCTTCAATCCTGGCCTCCAGCTTTGCCTCCAGCTCTCCTACCTTAGCCCGTAATGTTCTGGACGTTTACTGCTTCAAGAGCTTGGACACGCAGGGCCAGCTGCTCCAACTCTCCAGCAAGCCCAGTTATTTTTGAGTTCATTTCGTGCAAAATTCGCTCCTCAGCCTCCCGCATGCTGTTGCTGATATGCAGCGCCTGCTCCGCAAATAGTTGATTAATTAGCTCAATCAACTGGGGCGAAGGGGTATCAGAGGTGCGACCCGCTTTCAAGTCAACAGACGAATCACTTTGTACACGATTTGGTGCAGATGACGATATATTATATATATGATTATATGTACTACGTCTGCCCAATGTTTTGTGGCGCGTTTCAGTGCGCCACTTTACATAATTCAAACCTACATGCAGGCCCCAAGGTTCTTCTTTCACTACTTCGGGAGAAACTGTGGGTAATCAACGCGAGGGCATTGATCAGGAAGGTGGTTCGTGACTGTACAGTTTGCTTTCACTACAAACCACGCTGTATGCAACAAATGATGGGAGACTCGTGGTCGCAGCCACAAAGTTAGCAGGATTTAAGGATAAAATGCTCAACAAGAACGCTCTCGACTTAATTCATGGGTGTTGTACCAATAAAGGTCCCCCTAGAGCACCACACTTTGGAGGCCTCTGGTAGGCAGCGGTGAAATTCGCCAAATCATTGGCTCTGAAGAACATGGAGAATGCGCATCTAACCCTTAAAGAGCTTCAATCTTTGATCATTGACGTCGAAGCCATATTGAACTCCAGGCCAATCTCACCTGCAACGGACGATCCAAGTGACACAAGCGCAGTCACTTCCGCACATCTATTAATTAGAGTTCCGTTAACAAGCGCTCCCGAAGAGCCTCTTTTTCACTCCAGCGACGATCCCGAGAAGCGACTTCGCTACCCAGACCGGTGGCAGAGGACTACTTTTCTAAAACAAAACTTCTGGGCATCGTGGCAGCGAGACTATCTTCATACACTCCAACAGCGAGGAAAATGGACAAAGGAGCAGCAAAACATTTCTGAGGGTCAACTTGTAATCGTACATAAAGACAACACACCGCCACAACAATGGTTATTAGCCAGAGTCGTGGCAGCTATTCCTGGAAAGGAAGGACGGATCCGGGTTGCTGATGCTAGAACCACAAAGGGAATTTTCCGTCGGCCGATCCACAAACTCCTATCCTGACAACCAATTAGTCCTTGAAAGTGATGCCTTTAAACGCGAGGAGGATGTTGGGGGAGAACACCATTTGAATTTGAATTTCTGTTTACTTTTGAATTTATATTTATCGATTACTACCTTTTCAGTTTAACAATGCCTGTTACACAGTCTTCGACTGATCTTCGTCGTGATCAGTTGAGTTTAGCTGTTGCACCGTACGCCCATCGTCAAATTTATCGAAAAACGTACACAAACGGGACAAAAGAGAATCAGCAAATAACTGTTCAGCAACCAAGCCTTATCGCTTGTGTTAATCAATTGCAAGACCAATTTTTTACAAGTGCAAGTGGGACTAAAAACTAAACTGAGCATAAACTGCGGCAAAATGTGGATCCACCTGATAACCATTTAGTGGGTACCACTAATCAAATGGACATAGACCAACAAAATAAAAGCCCCAAACTTAATATAATAAAAATTGAAACTCCTGTACCCAAGTTTTTGACCATTACCCGAATTGACAATGAAGCGAATTTTGCTAACGAGTCCCTTTTTATACTCGTTACTCGTAGAGTAAAAAGGGTGTACTAAAGTCGTGCAAATGTATGTAACAGGCAGAAGGAAGCATCTCCGATATCATAAAGTATATATATTCTTCATCAGCATCAACAGCCGAGTCGATATAGCCATGTCCGTCTGTCCGTCCGTCCGTCTTTATGAACACCTAGATCTCAGAGACTAGAAGAGCTAGAGCAACCAAATTTTAGATGTAAGCTAGTATTGTCTGCAGGCAGATCAAGTTTGTTTCAAATTTTGGCCACGCCCCCTACCGCCCCCGCAATTAAAAATGTTGAATATCTCGTAGAATTTGTAAATTTGTAAGCTATCGAGGTCAGATTTTGCAGTATAGTGCATGTGGCCAATATGTACAATCTCACAAATTTTCATAAAGATCGGATAATAAATGGCAGAGTTTAAAAACGTTGCATACTTATCTGAGCCTCATGAGGTTATTAAACTCTAATTGCCTTGAGTAACGAGTATTTCGAAGTCGGGCAGGGCCGACTTTAACTTACGCCCTCGCTTAATAAAAAAGGTAATCGACTACACATGTGGAGGAGAAGTGGTGTTTTGTAAGAAAACCCGTATAGGTAGCTTGCTTGTTAAGACCAAAAACCAACTACAAGCTAATAAACTACTTCAACTCAAAATGTTCTACCATGGAATTAACGCTGATGTAGCAATCCATTCTTCGCTCAACCACACTAAAGGCGTAATTTACTCAAATGACCTTCGAGGAATTGATGAAGAGGCGATAACACAAGAGCTTGCTACACAGCAGGTGGTAGAGGTACGAAAAATCTTAAGGAAAGTAAACGACACTCCACAGGAAACTGGACTAATTATCGTGACATTTGAAGCACTAGTACTACCCTCATATATTATGATTGGATATCAAAAAAACGTCAGTCCGCCCTTACATTCCTATGCCAATGATATGCCATAACTATCTCCGTTATGGACACATCCATAAAGTATGCCGTAGCCAAAAAAACGTGAATCAACTGTGGAGAAATACAACACACCAACATAGACGAAAACGAAATATGCAAAAACCATATCAACTGCATCAACTGTCAGGAATGTGGACTTATTGGTAACACTCACAACGCACTCATCAAAAAATATCCCATATTTATTAAGCAGCATGAATTGCAAGCAATTAAACCCTTGCATAAGGTAGATAACAAAAAAGCTCATGAAATGTACCAGAAAAGACATCATCATGACGGAGCTTTGTACTCAGAAGTCACAAAACAGACCAACCAACAGCAACAAAATACAACAATCAACTCACCTTCCACCTTAACAACCAGAGAGCCAAAACCATCAACTAGTCAACAAACAGACCCAAGAAATCCTGTCTCCTACTCCGAAATGGAATTGGAAGACGACCCAACACCACCCGATAACACATCTAAAACTAAATCTACTACCACTCGTATACTACACAAAAACATCTCTAAAAGAACTCTAAGACAACTTCAAAAAGATGATAAAAAAATCGAACATTTAAGCAAAAAACCAGCACCATGTACTAACCAAGATGTGGATAGTGCGGATTAATTTAAAAACTCACACATAACCCAAAAAGTTTGGTCTCCTTGGGGCTGTGTGTGCCGTTGTACTACCAGACGGGACTACCGTTCACACTGTCCTCGGGAGACCAAGCTTTTCGGGGAACTACCTTAATCACTGTAGTTAAAACAAACGTGTGACTTGCTCACACTTACTTTTGCCAATTAAGTAGTTGATTGTTGATTCTTTATTTAAGGGGGTCTTCTCATTCAAAACCCGTTTTTTGGACCCTTTTTAAAAAAATTCTTATTTGAAAACGCAAAGAATAATTGAAAACTTTTTTTATTTATTGTATTACAAAAGTTTCAAAGTAAATAAAAAAATTTTTTTTGCCTCGATACGTGGGCTGTTCAAAAAGTAATGAGACTTCAAAGTTGGTGGTGAAAAAAAAGGTGTCGTCACGGCGGCCACGATTCCGGGTCTCCGGAGCGTCTGAAATGAAACGGGGTTATAATCTGTATAGATGTAATTCTCGGGTGAACCTCAAGCTTAATTTTGTTATTTTTTTCGAAAAAAATGGCGGCCATTCAAAAAAAAATTTCAATTTCTGGCTTTTTTTTTGTAGTTTAGTGTAAAAAAAAAATGGAAAAAATTTTTTTAAAATTATGGTCGAGGTTCACCCGAGAATGGTGGCAATTCTGTGTCGATTCCACTATGTTTCATGAAAATCGGTTCAGTTGAACTGGAGATATCATGGCCGCCAGTTCGAAAAACGTGGTTTCGAGATAAACGCGTTTAAAGTTTGAAGTAATTTTTTTTGGAAAATAAAAAAAAAAAAAATGTTTAAATGCAGTTTTAAAGAGCTGACAATTCTCCGTCGAATTCACTTTGTTTCATCAAAATCGGTTCCATAGAAATGGAGAAAAGTGACGAAGTTGAAAAACGTGATTTTGAAGACACTCAAAAAAAAATTTTAGGCAATAAAACATTTTTTTTGGTAATTGCTTACTACATCTACCCCACACCAAAAATTCTGAAAAAAATATCCTCGATGGACCGCGAATTTACAAGAATTATGACGTCTTCAGATCGCGGGGGACTCCCGCGGTTCAATGGTAAAAATTATTTGAAAGTTGCATTTGTTTTGTTTAAAAAACAGATTGTTTTTTGCCT
>JAWNNO010001140.1:0-33941 GCA_035044985.1 Lordiphosa fenestrarum | reverse complement strand
TATGTAAATTAACAGAGCATTAACATTAATTTGAATATCTAAACATTATTATTATTATTATGTAAGCAAACAGCGCATGCGGCTCAGATAAGTATGCAACGTTTTTTTTATAGCCTGCATATCTTTATGAAAATTTAAGAGATTGTAGATATTGGGCCCATACACACATACACTGCAAAATCTGAGCTTGATATATATTCCAGATATTCACCTTTTTCATTGGGTGGCGGGAAGTATCGCTATATAGACTCGGCTGTTAATGCTGATCAAGAATATATATAGTTGATGGGGTCGGAGAAGCTTTCTTCTGCTTTTTACTGTACGAATAAGAGGTATAAATATCTCAGATATTTTGGGATTCGGGATTTTAACGGCCATGGGCGTTAAGTCCTTGTTAGTATTTTATTTGTTTGGATTTGTACTTAAATTAAGCATCCATTGAGTGATCTTAAGTCTTATGTTGCAGAAGCAAATAACCAGTTTTTATTCAAACGAGTAAGTTTTTCTTCTTAAATCAAGTTTCGCTTCCTATCGTTTTTGTGTCAGCTATATGCTATAGTCATCCGATTTGAATGACACTTTTTAGAATTGTATGAAAGCAAATCAAGCAAGTTCACTCAGAAAAAATGATCTGATATTTTAATATTTTTACCATTGATTTCGCGCTTAAAATGATATTCGTAAACCTAAAGTGTGCAAACTACAGGGTTCGGAATTGCTTGCGAGCAAACCGCGCACTAATTTTGATTCTGGCTCAGAGCTGAGAGCTGTAGGTCGAGAGCCGTGAGCCATTAACCGGCTCTCTGTATACCTTTATAGCGAGTGTAAAAAACTCGTAAAATCGATTAAGCTTGGCCCACAAAATTTAAAAAAATCACCTTACTTACTAAACACACCTCGAATTTGTCAATTTTCGTTTATTATTTTAATATGCAGCTTCCCTTTTTCGGCTTCCTTTAACCTTCCCCAACAGACTTGAAGTGATTTTTCAATGGCAAGGCGCGTGCTTTTTTATATTCGTTGTTTTTATTTTTATATATTTTGTTTTTTGTTGTTTTCTTTGTGAAATTTGAGACCTTTTTGAAGCCAAATGGAGTGCTAAAAACATGTTTTTAAGTTGTTAACCAAGAAAGGCACTAACCGAAAAAAAAATGAAAACACAAGACAGCACAGCACAGCACAGCACAAGAAAGGCCAAAGCAAAGAGGAGAGAAATCTGCATATCAAGCGTAACCAAAGGACAAAACCTTTTAACCAACAAGTGCACACTGGGCCGGACTGCAAGTTTTGGCAACACAGAGTAAAAATTAAGTAAGGAAAGGCTGAATGTAAACAATGAAAGAGACTTTGTTTTATAAAGAAAACTATTAAGGGAAATCATGGAACATATTCCAGAAACCTATATCTCTTACAGAATTAAGTGGAAACAATGTCATATAAAAAATAAATAAGAAAAAGTGAACAGAATTTTTAGAAAACCAAAATAATCAGAATACAAATGAGAAGAAAATACGCAGATTTCTAAAGAAACCTCAGCTTGTTGTATACTTTGACTAAATTTACACGGTGAAGCCAACTTTATGAAATTTTTCGAAAAGCTCAAGCTTGTACACCTCTTTCCTACAAACGAAAGCTTTTTCAAAAACTTCATAAAGTTTGCTGCATGGTGGAAGACCCGTCTTAAGCGGGTTTTACACGGTGAAGCGAACTTTATGCAGACAGAAATTCCACTCAATTTTCGTAGAATAACTTGAATTTTGGATTCAAGTTTTATAAAATCTCATTTCCCAATTGATTAAATCGGAATTGAGATGTGAGCGATGTGATTTCTAAGAATGGATTAAAGATATTGATTGAAACTTGCTTAATTTGAATTCAAAATCTTTTTATACTTGCAGGCAGATCAAGTTTATTTTCAACATTTGTATGAATATATGGTTCTTACCTTCTAGACTTATTTAGTTATAAGTGTTATTTATCGAATGAATGGTGAAGATCGAATGAGCGATAGTCGAGTTATAGGAAAACAAAGATTTATGATGGGCAGCACTGGCTGGAACAGCGATGGGCATCACTTACACCTTTTGGAAGGTACAGAGTATGTAACAGTTGGGCTTGACCAACTTTCTTGCTAGGAACAAACATACAAACATGCAAACAGGCAAACATGCAAACATGCAAACATACAAACATACAGACATACAAACATACAGACATACAAACATGCAGACATGCAAACATGCAAACATACAAACATGCAAACATACAAACATACAAACATACAAACATACAAACATACAAACATACAAACATACAAACATACAAACATACAAACATACAAACATACAAACATACAAACATACAAACATACAAACATACAAGCATACAAACATACAAACATACAAACATACAAACATACAAACATACAAACATACAAGCATACAAACATACAAACATACAAACATACAAACATACAAACATACAAACATACAAACATACAAACATACAAACATACAAACATACAAACATACAAACATACAAACATACAAACATACAAACATACAAACATACAAACATACAAACATACAAACATACAAACATACAAACATACAAACATACAAACATACAAACATACAAACATACAAACATACAAACATACAAACATACAAACATACAAACATACAAACATACAAACAAACAAACATACAAACATATAAGAAAAACAAACCTACATTAAAATCGGGGCTGTAGCCCGGTTTGGAGTCGAAACACTCAGAAATCGGACTCTCCGGGTCTTTTAGGAAGTGGAAACCGAACCCGAACCGGTACAAATACATTTATCCCTCCCGAGCCCGAGATTGAAACGGAAAATTTCAAAAAGAGTTCGGTTCAAAAATAATATTTCCTTGACGCGTTACGACCGCATTAGGGTCCTGGGAATTTCTTTCTAGAAAGCGTTATGTCTATTTTAGAAAGAATTGAAAATATCAATCAATATCATTTTCAAAATGTGACAGATCGGAACAAATATCCTAATCAAAATACTCTCAAAGTCAAAAGTGCCTGCCGATTTGGAGCATTTCAATAAGTTCTGAGTAATAAATCCAATCCTACTCCTACTCCTATTCACACTTAAAGTAAACAAAAATCAAAAATGTTTATAGTTTTTTTTCGAATTGCGTGAAAATGTCGATTCTCAAACCAATGTGCAGTGTAAGGGTTGAGGGGAAAGGGCTGAAAAGGGCGTCGAACTGCAAGTAATTTTCGCTCGCATGCAAATTGAAAAAGAGTCGAGCACATGGCTCGGTACTGACACTGGCCAGGATGAAATCGCTGAGTCGGGGATGGGGGCGGGATGAGCTGATTGAACGCCAGGTTGATGCATTTTAAAACAAATTGGCACAGTTTGTGAGACTGGCCAAGTGGACAGCATCCTTGTCGTTGTTTGTGTTGCTGTTGTTGTTGCTGTGCCATGTTTGTCACTCAATTAGATGCAACTCATTTAGCCTACGCATTTTGGGGCTGCTGCCATTTGTGCCCAAAATGTTAATCAAAGCCTGATGGGTTTTCGGCTTTTTTTTTTTGTTGTTTTTGGTAAGCCAACTAATGAGAGATGAGATTGGGGTGCCGGATATATTGCTGTGACAGTCGCTCAATTAATATGCAAAATTTATGCATGGGAAAGTTCAAAACAAAATAACAAATAGCCAAAAAAAAGTAAGGGGACAATCGATACAAATTAGCCGCGTGGTCCAGAAAGAAGTAACTCAGTGTGGAACAAAAAACTGAAATATGTTTCAATTTAAATATGATTTTGACGTGACTGGCGAATCACTAAGTTCCGCGAACAGAAAAGGGCAACAATACACGCCAACTTAATTGCCAATCAATGGGCAAATCATGTCTGATACAATGTACCAGCATTATCCACAGCTGGCTTGACCAGACCTGGCTCTGTACGAGTCCCTACAACTGCCCAACACTGCTGGGCGGTGACAATTAAATTAGAGTCGTGCCCGAAGGAACAAAAAGGGGTTGTAACTGCACTTGACGACCTGCTGATGGAAAAGTTGTTGCTTCAAAATAATTGCACCACGCACCAAGCCCGGCCCGGCCCGGCCAGGCCAGTCCGACAGCAACTGTATCTTACAGAAGTGCCACAGAAATGCTCAGCGGGACCAGGCAACAAAACTTTCCAGCATCGAGACAATGATGATGATGATGATGGTGCTGTTGTGGAGCAGGAGATGCTGATGATGACCTGCGCAACAATAGTTTGCATCTCGCAGATACACAAGTTGGCTGACTTGCCGCAATCAACTGCACTCCATGTTGTGGTTGCCTCTAACACACACAGCCATTCCCAACCCCCCACCTAATCACATTAGCACGTGTGCATATCCTTTTGGCCCCGCCTGCTCCCCAGGCTGCCATTGTCATTGGAAACTAAAAACATTTTGGCCGCTTTGTTTTTGTGTTTGTTTTTGCCTCATTTCGTTTGTCGATTTTGATTATTTGTCTGTGGCTGGCCGCAGAGACTTTTGTTTTAGCTGCTGCCAAACTATTTGTATCTCAAAGTTGAGCCACACACACGTATCCCGTATGCCACATGCATATCCTTGCAATTTTCTTTTGTGCCACTCCACACAAACTTTAGCTCAAAGGCCGCCACACCGTGTGGCTGTGGCTGGGGAGTGGGAAACGGGTAACGGACATTTTGAATTCAAATTGCTTGAGGTTTGTGCCTTATCTGTGGCGGTGTCGATGACGAGCGAATTGGCGCGCTCCACAAACTGGAGGATATTTGTATTAAATCATCTGAAGGTGTTGATAAAAAGGATGCGGTCTCTTCGTGGAGTTTGCATACGAAAATGGGGCTTTGAAATTGAAATTGCTGCAAGTTTAAGATAGGTAGGATTAAGTTTAGATTGGCTGAGATCCAGCCGATCTCCACATATTGTCCCTGTTAAATCCAGAATAAACTCTCTCTCTCGGATCCTAAGACTCTTCCTACGAGAAGCGGTTGTTTCATTCCCGTGCAAGGCAAGTAGCTACCACAACAGACCCCAGACCATGAGAATCCTTTCACTGGAAAAGGTGTGCTTGGGACACTCTTCTATGTTTAGCTACCAACCGGGAATTCTGTTAGATTCAAAAAATCTCTTATGACCTTCTACCTATATATGCCAAGCATGTGGCCGGATGTGGTGCAGCGGGTAGTGTGTGTACATGCTGTTTAAGAGATCATAGGTTCTATTCCACTTTGCAACAACTAAAGAAAAAGTTGTTTGAATAAGAACTTACACAAGTGGTCACCTTCACAAGCTATTGGCGCCAGCGCTGAAGTAACTAGCCTTGAAAAAACTTATTTGGCGTTAAACTGTGGGTCCCTTCATTTCAGCAAAGTACACAAGCCAAGAGATTGAGAGGAGCTCGGCTTGGCTAAGTAAAGCCCATACATTTATGGGTCAGGTAAAGCTAGTGCCATCAATATTTACATGGATGAACCTCAGACTCCAGGCTTTTGATGATTTCAACTTATCGTTCGGTCTTCCTGATCACAGTAGTGTGTAGTACACTTGGTACACTCTCTAACAAAGATGGAAACGTATTTATAGACTGCTCTTAGACACTTAAGACTCATCAATATTCGGCAAATATTGTTGCCAGGTCACGGCAACTAGGATGGAAATGATTCTCAAAACAAACTGCCCAGACTAAGCACTGCCTGCGAGCTTCTTTCAGAGAAGAGCACAATAGGGATGCCTAGGCTAAGGCTACGAAAGCCCAAGCAAAATGTGTCGCAATGGATAAGCGGACAACCCTTTCCAGGTGCGGAAGGTAGGGAGACTTAGACTGGGTTTTACACGGTGAAGCAATCTTCATGAAGTTCTAAAAGAAGGCGGAATATTTATGACAATATGAATACGTTTTATGAAGGAAAGTTTAAGAATGTCAACTGATTATCTCGCCTGCTAAGATAACTCCATGAAGTTGGCTTCACCAAGTAAATCCTTAAGCTTAAGCACTCCTAGTTAGAATATTCATAGCTCCACTCCAAAACTAGAATGGATGCTAGAAAGGCAACTTAACTCCAAGAAAAAGCCGAACGATTCGTTTTTAAAAAACTCTCTGGAATGTTTCCAAACGTTTTTAGAATTTTGGATGAACGGTAGGCTCTTATGTGTTCTTAATTTCAGAACGAATAGTTCTAAAACGCAAAATTTATTGATAAAAATTTTGAGAACATGGTAATTAGATTCTTGAATCATTAACAACATTAATAAACTAAGATAATTTCGTTCTTAAATCAAAATCAAGCTCTTACTTTCAACTGAAATTAACGAGTCGTAGTCTTAGCTTGCACAAACAACGGAACTTCCAGATTCAAGACCATCTCGATAAAGTAACAATCGAATTTGTTTTAAAAATAAAACGTGACTGATCTGGGAATCACACAAGGCTGTATGCAAGTGCCTAAAGGGATTGACTTTAGCCCGATTTCAGAATGTCCGGTTAGTCAACTTAACCGGCAGATTAGCAAAATGTTCGGCGTAACCGGTGGAACAAACTTAATCGCCGCTCAAGCTCCGGACAACTTTTAGCAGCTAGTTTAGTCCCGCTGGAACTATCGAAATTCCATACGATAGATAAACAGCTGAATGCTTTATATATTTAATTAGTTCCTGCAATAATAATACGAATTATGAATAAGTGAGCTTTTGAGAAATTGGGCCTTAAAAACATGTCAGTATTAGTTTTAGAATGCAAAGAATTAAATGATTAATTTCAAAAGCCTAAGTTAGGGATTCGAAAAACGCTCTAGAATCAAGAATTTCATACTTAAATCATGAATTTCGAACACAGAGTAAAAAAATTATATTAATAAATATCCATTGGATGATTTCCCGTATCCATTTGGATGTGATATGTCTTAAATATTCTTTAAATCATCCAACGCAGCTGAAAACATACGAAGGATATGCAAACTGATCTTGATTTTGATGACTTTCAGAACCAAAGGATGATTAAAAGGATATTAAAGACATATCCAGTCCAAATGGATCTTATTTTTTCTGTGTACTTATTGAACTTACGAGTCTGAGTGTTCTTTATTCAATTATGAAATTTCTTAATTTTTCTGCCAGTGGGAGTAAAGGTCCATACAGGACCTCGAACTTTCCCATTGCCAAAAACTCCTTGAGACTCTTCTATAGACCTAAGATGGAGGTAAGACTAACAATCTATCGTGAGTTTCGCAGGTCAGCTTGATAAAAATGCCGCTGCATCGCCCTACTTATATTTACTTAGCTGCTTATGCATTGCAATCAACAATAATTTTGAGTCCACAAGAGTTCGCGCCAGCTTTCAAGACAACATTTAATATTCAATACACAAAAAGGGAATCCCAAACGAAGTCCACAACTGCAGGGGGAATCTCACTTTTTAATGCCGCAACGAAAGTGTTTTTGCGTCAGTTCTTCTGGCTCGCCTGTTCAAGTTTACTAAATCAAAAACCAGTTGTGAAGTGAAAATCAGTTGGACTTCAGGGTAGGATACTTAGCAGAGTGGACTGCAATTACATTCTAACTGATTTTTCCTATATTTCAAGGCTGCATTCGACACCAACAACTTGGCTGTGTACAATAATATAATACATCAGTTCACTATGCTTCAAAATACCATAATAGAATGTGAAGGAATGCGGTAGCTTGTTGATAAAGAAAGAATGTTTCCAGGTGAATATGGTTGTCATTTAGGTTAATGTTTTCAGTTGGAATGTCTCGCTTAAACCAGAAAGTGTCAAGTCAGAGTTCCTTCTCTCTTAACTGAAACGATGCTTATATATTTGTTTGTATATATTATATTTTCTTCCCGTTGTTGCAAGCAGTCTTTTCTCTCAGAAATACCCATACAAACTAGTAATAATTATTTAGTAATATTTTTTTATAAACATTACCTTGTCTGGGACTTGAATTCGGGACCTCAGGGATACTTTGATTTTCTAGATAAATTTCTTAATAGATTTTCTGAATTTTAGAAATTTGCTTTCTTTAATGAAGGTCGTTAAACCAAATTCAATTTTATTTTAAGACCAATTTTCAGACACTGTGCAATGTTTTTCCATTCTCAATTCAAGAATAAATCTGCCCTGAATTTAAAGAAAGAAAGTTTTTATAAAGATAAATGGAAAAATTACAATTATTTTAAGAAAGAAGTCGCCGAGTTTTTCAAATTAAGAAATCATTTTCTAAGCTTAAACAAGAAAGAAAGTCGGTCAAGCCCGACTATAACATACTCTGTACCAAGAAAATTTGTCTTTTGAACATAACTCGAAAACCGTTCATCCGATCTTCTTCATTTCTTTGGCGGATCGATAAGTTATCCTAATAACTAAATATGTCCAGAAGAAACGAAGCATCTATCTTTAAAACTGTGGGAGATATGACGTTTTTTCTAAATTGCGGGGGCGGGAATGGGCGTGGCCAAAATTGAAAATAAACTTGATCTGCCTGCAGACATAAGAAGCATATGTCCCGTACACGTCAAACCTCTATCTCTTACCATCTCTGAGATCTGTGCGTTCATACGGACAGACGGACGGACGGACGGACGGACGGACAGACGGACAGACGGACATGGCTATATCGACTCGGCTTTTGATGCTGATCAAGAATATATATACTTTATGGGGTCGGAGATGCTTCCTTCTGCCTGTTACATACTTTTGCACAAACTTATAATACTCTATGTACCTACGGTACAGAGTATAAAAAGAGAGGAAGTCGGTCAAGCCCGACTTTAATATACTCTGTATCAACGAAATTATACGCTCAGCATAAATTTTGTTGCTGCAGTAGCAGCGCTGCAACAGCGAACAGTCTTTTGAACATAACTCAAAAACCGATTATTCGATCTTCACCATTTCTCTGGCAGATCGATAAGTTATCCTGATTATTAACTGGGCCAACTAGCCATTCAAAAAATTCCAAAATTTTTATGGACAATGCTGGCATGTTGATACTCCTCCACAACAATTTATCGGATTTTTAAAGTGCAAGCCGTTACCTAGACTTAGACTTTCAGTCGAGGGTTCACTTTCGTTTTTTACATGTCCAACTGTCATTGCTAGATACAGTTTGTGTAATTTTTTCAGAATTTTTTAAGTTGTGGAACGTGGCTAAAATTTATAAAAGCTATATTGAATGTATATTTTCAAATATCTTAATGATTGTCGATAATGTAATGAATTCGTTTGAAAAGGATGTTCTTACTAATTATTTCGGGTTAAATGCAATTACAAGGAAAGAATTGATAGAACATCATACTGGATTAATGGACAGCAAATTATTCGGTAGATTTGATTTTTGATGGAACTTATGTCCATCATGAAATAAGTTCAAACAACGAGTACCAGCGTAGATCAAATTCGGGCCAACAATATTCAAAGGCCTCGGTAGCCAGTGCTATAATTTCTAAGTTAGATCTAGTTTTTCAAGTTAAATAACTTGAATTGGATATATTCTCAAAACTTTGTGACCTTTTTCGGCGAATCAAAATGATGCCGGCATACTGAAACAAGTTCTTCAAGATCCTAGTGGACTAAGGACTCTTCTTAAACCTGGCGATATATGCATTGTTGATCGTGGCTTTCGTGATGTTAAAGAAGATTTAATTGCATTTGGTACGTTAAATATAGGCATATCGCTTAAATTAACACATCTAACAACATTCTACATAAACAAATTCAATTTTAATTTATGCTTGCACTAAAATGGACGCGTAATCAGCTGAGAACACAAGAATCTAATGAATCCTGGCATGTTACCATGGTCAGATGGGCTGTTGAAGACATTTCATGGCATTTTGGGGGAGAAATATCCCATTCTTCACCAACAGATAGACAACAAATTGTTGCCCAAACTAAAGTCTATCTGAAAACTTTTTAAACAATAAGTTTCGCAAATGGCTTGACGCTGACAAGGAAATCTGCGAGGAAATTATAAATGCGGCTTCCTTCATCGGATATTCATGGATTTTCCGGAAATGACAGTGACAGAGATTTTTAAAAAAAATTTCTCAAAACTAGTAAATTAGGGCAAAGAGTGAGCTCCACTCTTGGGTTATGGTGCACAGCTTGTGGCCTCTTGGCCAGGGGTTGCAAGATGGAGGCATGGTTTAGATGACTCCGATGAGGAGTTGCTGTGTTCGTGGGGTATTGTGTGGGGACAGGTTGGGTCAGGTACTACCATCTGCAATGGCCTTCAGTACTTTATTTTTGATCATGACCTTTTTATTCACTTCTTTTGTGTGCTTTGCGAAAGATAACAGTGGATCTAGCGTGATTTATGTGGTCCTCTAGTGCTAGGTTCTCCTTAGACTGATGTTGCGGTCTGCCAGCAACTGTGCCAATCTGGAAAACGTTTATCCATTGCTCAAGCATGGCGATATCACTGCCTGTTGTGATAATGGTGCAGTCTTCGGTGCATGAGTTAAGCTTGACTTTGGGTGGTGGGAGAGGCATGCCAGCAATGTGGGTATTAAAGAGGAGCGGGGAGAGAACCTCACCCTGTGGTACTCACTACATAATAATCCTAGTCTTTGAAGTCAACTCGTGCTTGTCTGCCCGATAGATAACCCGCTAGCCATATTGTAAGATTAGTAGGCAGCCTAGTGATATGGAGGTCTTCGAGGAGGGTCGCATGGCTGACCGACAGCTCAAGGGACACTACCAACCAAAGCCCTTAAGCCATGTTGGTGTGTGGCTGGACGAAGATGTGTTTACTCAGACTCCAGAATTTTGTTGGTCGAGGAAAGGAGGATGATGATGGGGCGGTAAGATGCACCTTGGTCGGCTGGCTTAACAATTTTAAGAATGTGAATGATTTTCCTAGTTTTCCAAATGGTTGCAATGCTCTGAAATCTGACACACGGGTTGGATAGTATCTGATTCCCAGGGGACCAATATGCTTTAGCATGATAGCAGTGGGTTTCAGGGGCTTGGCATCTTTGATCGCTAGTTCCACTCATCTGTGCTGAAGGAGACTGATTCCACCTAATCGTCCGTTCTTAGACAAGCACTTGCCAGTTGTCTTAGCTGTCGGGGTCGGTGTGAGATTAGTCTTAGTCTTAACTACAAGCCACATTGAAGCTCTGTTAACAATGATAGCAGTCTCAAATGTCTATCAAATGTTATGGCTGATGGTTCAAAACCAAGCCATAACTTTTCAAAATATCAAATCTCAGCTAACAAGTCGAACTTTTAGTCTAGTATTGGAAGTACGACAGAATTTCCATAAGATTAGGGTGAAGAGTGTACGCTGGCTTGCTTCAAATTCGTTTTTCATCCCTGTTTGAAATGAAATCTCATCGTTTTTTAAATGCAACTTGATAACTTTTATTAAATTTGAAGCAATCGCAAAACAAAGCAATGCATTTGGCTGTATTTGTCTCAGAATTCCTGCTTAAAGCTTTGTCTGCGTTTTTTTGAGTTTTGTTAAGCGGCTTTGAATCTCATTGGATATATAGAAGCAATATTTGGAATAGATATAGTTGGCTTATAAGTTTTTTTTTGTTTACTCCGATTTGATGGGCACATAGGTGAGTATGATGGTGGAATGTGGGGCCACCTGCAGATCCCTGAGGCTGACCTTGCCTCCGGAGGCCACTTGAGTGGAATTATTGTCGTGAACGTCATTGTAGTGCTCGCTAAAGAACGAGATGGTCATCTTGTCGGGCAGATCATGAGAGTCGCCGATTTGTACAGCTTGCGGTGACTCTGTAGGATTGAAGATGACAAAGTAGCCGGGATTGCCAGACTTGATTCTATGGTGAGGGAGAGAAAAGAGTAGCAAATTAATTTCTGAGCCGAGCAAAATATAATTGAGTTGAAATTTAGTTATACCTCTGCCTTCAAGGGGCAAGCATGAGAGAAAAAGGTTTTAAAATCATTAAGAAAATCTGGCTACAGCGCCTCAGCTGTCATGTGCTTACCTGGAGTAGGCCAACAGCGGATCGGTCTTGAAGAGCATCAGCTCGCCGTGCATGTACGAGGCCGAACTGCGCAGCTGCTCTATATTATGATAGGTAGCCACTGACACATTCTTATACGCAATGCCATCCACAGCCACCACCGGCACACCCGGCAATAGCGAAAGCACCCAGGCCAAAGCCGAGGGATCCTGTGGCGTGTCTACATTAACATCGGCAAAGTTCCACTGCAGCCAGGTGTCATTGCCTGCCTGGAAGAGCATATTCTCCAGATGATCTCTCAGCGTATGGTCTGGCTTGGGTTTGCTTAGAGTTTGCACAAAGTCACCATACATGGGCACATCAATGCCCGAGGCTCCACCTGCTTCACCCAACTGATAGACTTGGGGCTGTATCACATCCTCGGCCACCGATAGGAAGGCTTCAGCTGAGGTATTCTTCACAATATGCAGATACTCATACAGCACATCACCCAATCCTGAGTGGAATGTGGTTTGCCTGTGGTCATAGAAGCCATACTCATTGGGCGCCGAGTTCAAATTCTTTGGCACAGCCGAATTCACTTCATCCTCCAGACTGTCGGAGAGTACAAAGAATTTGGTGTTTTTCAATCTAAATCCCTGCACTCCAAGTCCGACCAAATGCTTGAGTACTCCACCAAATTCCTTTCGGACCAGAGAGCTGTTCATTTTTAGGTCGTAGTAACCATCCTCGAACTGGGACAGCACATAACTGCCATCCAGTTGCTCCCAGGCTGAGCGATTACCGCCCACTTTGAGCCAGTTGGTGGGTGCACTTGTTCTGCCGCTGATCCAGACAAAGGCGTTACGCTTCTCCTGATCCAGCAAGGCTTCCTTCAGCAGGGTCGACTCTTTGCCCGCATAATTGGGTGTCAGATCCAGTATGACACGCACATCGCTGCTCTTGTAGTAGGCCAGCAATTGTTTAATCTTCTCCTCCAACTCGGGATTAGATTTAACCTCATAGGTGAGGGCGGCAGGCAATTCGTAAATGACACCCGTGGCATGCATTTTCTTGGCCACATCCACATCCTGGGGCTTGGCTTCAGAGACCAGGGAGAATTTGGCATGTGGACCACGTTTGTACCAGGGCAAAGGTTGAGGAGCAGCACATTTGGGGGCACCGATAATGATGAGAATCGCACCCACCAGCATGGACACCCAAATGGCCCAGAAGCCGATAAAGAAGATCCACCGTAGACGCACCCAGAAGGGATCATTGGCATACTTCATGAGCTCCTCCTTGCTCATGCCCGTAAAGGTCTGGAGGAGAGGGAGGAAGGGAGGGAGATATGAGTTATATGTGATGGCTTGAGGTGTGTGTGCTTAGACTTACGGGCTTGCCACCATTGAGATTGCCTATGTCAATCTTGGCATCACCATTCTGAGGATCGCTCTTGATGAACTTAACCTCATCGCGACGCTCGGCCAGTTTGTCTTCCATACCGCCCGAGCCCAGCATTTGCTCATCGGCTCCATCGGCCACATTAAGCTTTTTGTCCTCCACCATGTCGACAGTGGTCAATTCAACTGAAAAGTGGAAAGAGGAATGTCAATTGCGGGCACTTAATCAGTTTCAATTTAGCTTCAATTGGAATATAAAGGAAATGAAAGCTTCTCTCTGATCATGTGATTTTAGAGCGGGGCTTTTGATTGAGAGTAAGGGAAACTGACAACTCGATGACGTCATCTGATAAGAAAAATCAATATCTTGGCCTCTTTTTCCCACATATTTGCTTGATAAGGCACGTAGGCACACGCCCCAGTACATACATAATTAGCATTTTTTCTCAATGCAATGTCCGCGTCTTGTTACATCAGCCTCCCTTTCTCTACCTCTCACATTTTCCCATTTTTTCTCATTTATAGGCTATTTACACTAGTTGTGCGTTATGCGTTCACCTGGCTTTTGTTCTCCTTCCTGTAATTTGTCTTCTGCTATGCACTTGTACACTTCTGGCGTAGCACTTTCACTTGTTGCTTTTGCTGTAGTCTCCGACGCGGCAGCTAGAATTAAGCGAATTTTATTAAGTGAAAAGTGCGTTTTCGAACAATGTGACCAAGTAAAGATTTATCCACGCGGGGTTATCTAGCAGTGTGAGCAAAAGTTTGAGATTTTTCACTGTTAACATTAACAGCTGCCTAGCAGCGCGCTGTTAAGCGCAAGCTCAAACAAAAGCTAGCTGCTATGAATAAGCGTTATAGTTTGAAATGTAAAACATTGACTTACCAGCTATGGGCAATGTAACGGAATTCTGTAAAGATTTGTATAAACAATTAGAATGTAGTGTAAGCCATTTTTATAAACTTACCTTATTGGCTGCGCCGCCCAAACGTTTTAGGCGTGAGAACAAATTCATCTTAAATGATTTTCAATAGTTGCGATTTCTATCAAAATTTTAGAATGCTGCAAAATTATGTAGAAAAATAGTGAATTACAAAAAGTTATTTGTGATAAGGGAAACAAAATGAGACCGGAACCGGAAGCGCCTCAAATTAAGAGCCAGAACCGGAACCAAAAACGATACTTGTATTTGTTTTTGTGTCCGAAAAACGATATTTTTGGAAAAAAAAAAGTGTGGCAGTGCAGTTCCGGTTCTGGGTACAACAACTAAACTAGTTTTGTAGTACCTTAATGCAATTTGTTCTTAATTGCCAGTATCAAAGGAATCAAATTTCGGGTCCTAAGAATCAAACCCTTTCATTTTATATTTGAGTTGTCATTTTAAGGCGCTAGCTTAAGCTGTATGCTAAATCGAAAACAGTCTGATTCAACATTAAAATATTATAGTTTCAAGTTAAAGTAAGATTTTTGTGGCAAAAATTTTAGAATTTTTAATTTTTTGGCTACTTTAATGTTTCCAGAGACAAAACGAACCTTCGGTTTTTAATATTCACAATGAAGCGTTGACAAGAGCAGCTAAAAAGGCTGAGGTTAATCTATATTTCATTACAAATTTAAGCCTACTTTTTATTAAAGTCTAGTCCAGCGGTGGGCACCAAAAATCTTACTCAAGTTTCAAAAGTCTTTTGACTTCATTCTTGCTCAGTGCCTTAAACCCCCACAAAGATTTTCGAAAGTGGTTGTCCACAAGGCTGCCAACCAGTACGAAACCGAAACCCGTTGAAACGGTTCGGTTTGGTTGTTTGAGTTCATTGAACTGGACCATGTACTTAGCCCAAAAAATATCACTTCTTGGTGCATTATCCAATGAAAATCTCTTAATAATACATAACTTAACGCTCAATGACACGACTATAAAAAGGGAAAAAGGCAGTAGTCAAGTTGTCAAATAGCAAAACCAACTTTTCATTTCTATCTATGATTACTCATGGCATTAATAGCTGTGAGCCATTTGACATCAGTCCAATAACTGTCTAAAGATACAGAAGATAAAAGCTAAAACACTTTGTTACAATAAGCCCAAAAACATTCAACCGCTTGGCGAGACCAAATAATACCGGCTAAAAGTCTTGGGATAACGCCAATAAACTAGTATTCAAGCATAACTTAGCTATCCTTGGAGTTCAGGACGGTTCAGACAGCAGCAAATTAAAAGTAGGGAATATTCCAAATCTGAAACAAACTTTATCTGCGCACGGTATACACTTACCGACATGCAAAAATTTTGTGGCTCTATCTCTTATAGTCTCTAAGATCAACGCGTTCATTTATTGAATCTCTGTGTGACAATTCAAAATCTGCCGCGTATGACCGATCAGCTCGTGTTATCGATCAACTTAAAACTCAACCCTGCTTCCAATCTATCGGAATAAGGCAAAGGAAGACTATCGATAACTTTGTTGTCAGCTGGGCCAGGAAGCTTTGCCTGCATCTACTGTCCTGTACTCTTTTCCCTACAAACAAGAACTTCATAAGGAACTACATGATGCAAACTTCACTGCGTACATGCAGACTCTCACCACAAAATGTTTGCAGTGTGAGTTCTCATGAAGTTCTATTAACCACATCCATTGCCTACTTATGGGAGGTACAAATTGTTGTAATTTTGAACAAATGGTATATCTTCTCTGAAAAAAATCGCAGAATTGTTGGGGATAGCTTATTTCAAAGTAGTTCTCTCCAATAATATCAAACAAGTCAAAACATTACAATAGAATCCCCACAAAACGGTACTTAAAAGGGTCAGAATAGGCAATAGCCTTGGGTATCATTCAAAGTCAAAGTAAATATAAATGAGTTTTAAAGTCTATCAGCCGTATGCCGTGCTTTGAGTAGGTTTTAGTGCAAACTTTAGTGTTTTGCATCGAAATTAGATGACATTATATACACACGACTTAATCTTTCAATATAATTTTAAAAATATAAAAATTTACAAATCAAAGATCTATTATTTAATGTCAATATGTTGCTATTACATTGATACTAAAAGTGTTTTATTATTAAGTGAAATCATCAAAGTAATCTGAAAAATTTGATTTCAGATCAAAATAGACATTGAAAATGTGAGAACAGAAAGAGACACGCAGAGTTAATCAAATCAAAGGGAGACAGCTATAGGGCAACTCGAAAAAGGCAAGAATAATGTTCATGTTTCTGCTGCAGCAAGCGAGACAGCGAGTACTCTTCCGATTTGCCTGTTTTCCTTGCTGATTGCAGTTCCCAACTGCTTAAAGCGGGTGAGCGCATGGAGAGACATTCAAAGAGCAATAGTCATTAACGAAAAGCGTACTAAAGGTTGAATCGGGAGATATGTACATGAAACAGTATCTCCAGCTCTTTTTGGTGTACGCAACACAACTTTTCGGTACCTCGAGCCAACTAACGTCACACTGGTAATACAATAATACCCTTTTCATATTATAATACTATATATCTTAATATTTCAGCCATGTCGGTCAGGTATAGTGAAAATACTGCATTGAAACTATACTTAAATATCAGGGATATTAACAAATATCAGATTGTTGATCTGAAACATTTCCGAAATGTTGGAGTGATATATTCAAACATATCATTTGTGTATTTTTCAAATGAAGGCCAATTCGATACCAAACGAGAAAGCTAAGCTAACTTCGTCTGTGCCGAAGTTTTTATACCCTTGCAAGTGCTTGCTTAAATATTTTCAAAAAATACTCTTTTTCCCATTTTCCTACCGATCGTTCGTAAGGGAGCTATATGATAAAGTCTTCCGATTTGGCCAAAAATTTGTAAAATTATCTAAAAGCATGTGAAACAAACAAACACAAATTTGCAGGATGCTACCACTAAAAACAAAAAAGTTTTTCTAACTAAGACTGTTTTTCAGACCTATCTTTTGTAGAATATAAATTTATAGAACTATAAAAAAACATTGAAAACCTACGATTACAAAGTTTGGAGATGTTTCCATTGAAAAGGAAAAGTTTTTTTATACTTGAACTAGTTTTCCGACCGATTGTTCCTATGGGAGCTATGAGATATAGTCATCCGATCCGGTCGGTTCCGACATATTAGTAGTGTGGGATGCAAAAAGAAGACTCTTTGCTAAATTTCAGCTCGATAGCTTTAAAACTGAGAGACTAGTTCGCGTAGAAACAGACAGACAGACGGACAGACAAAGCTCAATTGACTCAGCTCGTCACCTTGATCAAGAATATATATAGTTTATGGGGTCGGAAATGATTATTTCTATGCGTTGCAAACTTCTGGGCAAAATTATAATACCCTTTGCAATGCTATTTATACTCTGTACCGTAGGTACATAGAGTATTATAAGTTTGTGCAAAAGTATGTAACATCCAGAAGGAAGCATCTCCGACCCCATAAAGTATATATATTCTTGATCAGCATCAACAGCCGAGTCGATATAGCCATGTCCGTCTGTCCGTATGAACGCACAGATCTCAGAGATGGTAAGAGATAGAGGTTTGACATGTATGGGACATATGCTTCTTATGTCTGCAGGCAGATCAAGTTTATTTTCAATTTTGGCCACGCCCCCTCCCGCCCCCGCAATTTAGAAAAAACGTCATATCTCCCACAGTTTTGAAGATAGATGGCTTGTTCCTTCTGGACATATTTAATTATTAGAATGACTTATCGATCCGCCAAAGGAATGAAGAAGATCGGATGAACGGTTTTCGAGTTATGATCAAAACACAACATTTCTTGGTACAGAGTATGTTATAGTCGGGCTTGACCGACTTTCTTTCTTGTTTGTTATGCCAATGATGGGTGAGTTTCTTGCTGTGATAAGGGGCTTAAAAAGTTGTGCTGTGAGAAGATCGCGAGGGTATAAAAATACACGATTGATACTAAATATCGCGATCTTTTTTTTTCTGTGTAGAAGCTGACAACATAACATAAGGCTACTCGATCAGGTATTAGAAAGTTGGAAGTTCTTTAGGCAGCCGACACCGATTGCTCAGTTTTAAGTGACTTCAATTGGAAAGAAAATGACAACGGAAGCTTGATAACACAGATTTGTTTGTCTCTTTTATATATAAATTTATGAAACATGAACTCGATTTACAAACGTTTGCACCAAAATCGACTTGAAAACCGGAAAATATGTCAATAACTCAACTGTTTTACGACAAAGCAGCACAATAAATTTCTTATAATGAAAAGGTTACTAAGTTTTATACAGTTTTTCCAAGTTCTTAAAGACATTGGTAGATCTTGATCTATCCCAAAAATCCACATTTAATAAGCTTTTCAAAATTAGTTCTAGGTTTAACCAACAGCTTTGCACACACTTTCACTTGACTTGCCACTTTTGATAACAAAAAAAATTTCTCCTCACCTTCAACTTTAGCAAAAACTAATGACCGTTCGGCTGCAGGCTTCAAATACAACTGAAATCGCCACCGAGTGCAACGCTCCCAGTCTCGGTCCCAGTCTGAGTCTCGAGATGAGATCGGCTCCAGCGGCATCAACTCCTGCCTGCCTTTTAGTCGTTCGTCCACATTTGATTTAATAACGCGCAAACGCGTTCCGTGCGTTTAAATTGCAATTTATGTGCCTGCAGCCGCCAACTACCTGTGCGCTCACCCGAGAATCGCGAGAAGCTGTTTGAGCTTGGCTTGGCTTGGGTTGGGTTGGGCCGGGCCGGGCTAAGCAAAAACTGCACTCGTTCGCACATTCCATGACCAAAAATGTGCTGCCGCAGAGTTGATGACGCTACGCTTCCGAGGTGAACCTTGTGTCAGGGGAAGGTCACTTAAACAAATTGATCAATTTCGGTTGACATGCAAAGCTGATTAGATGGCCATTAGATGGGCAGATGAGGCCTATAAATATGCCAAACTCAGTCGGAACTTGGACAATTGTGGGAAACATGGGTTTCCTGGCTGGACGTCAGCTATTGCTTGGCAGCGTTCTAATACTGCTACTCCAGTGCCTCAACCAGGCCGAGTCCAGGCCACAGGTAGCTAGTCCTAGCTGAATTACCCTTAAACTAATTCATTTCCATCTTCCAACTAGGATGTGGTAACTATAAACACGGAAGTGGTGGTCAAAACAGAGACGGGTGATGATGATGACGACTCGTCCTCCGAAGAAACTGTGGAGGATTCCGATGAGACCAGACGTCGAAGGCGTCGTGACACTGGCGCCACCGGACGTGCGGGTATACCAGGTTTGCCAGATCCGGCCACCATTATCAAGATCGCTGAGCTTTTTCAATCCTTAGGCGAGCAAATTATACCCATTCTATTGGAGACTGTTTTACCTGGTCCAGGCGATGCAGCCGGTAATCGTCTGACCCGTGATGTGGAGTTTTTGAAAAACTTTAAGCGTAGTCTGGAACTCTTTTCGAATGAAATGCAGCTAATGTAAAAAGTTGCGGGGAATAAATGTAGACAGAAGTCTTGGGAACAGCAGAGATGTGGTTTGATTTGGGCCAAGTCAATCGATTTAACGAATTCGATTTAGACAATCTTCATGAAGTTCTCTTCTAAAACTTTCCTTTATAAAACGTATTCACTTTGCCTTGTATATATCGCCAACTAAGAGAACTTCCTGACATTTACTTCAACGTGTAAACCTAGTCTAAGTTTTCTTTATAATTCTCTAAAGATATGGCTTCTTGCCCTGGTGATGCTCGAGGCATGTTTTCATAGTGTTATGATCCAAGCATTGCCAGGATTTATTTACCCTCCTTAAGTTGAAATTTGAAGTGTCAAAAACAACTAACAAATGGAAGATCATATACGTACACACAACATTTGGAGGATCATTTTCATAAAAATCAACTTGATGATTCTCTTCCGAACCCTTTTGATAATCAAAAGGAAACGCCTAACCTTTGCGATAAAAAGGGACTCGTAAATTACTCATAATTGTGATTCAGTAAAATACTACAGAGAAAAGACTCTTAAATGATTCGAAACTGATCAGAAGAACGGCTTAAAATTGGTTTAAAATATCACCTTGATGAGTCTTTTTTGAACACTGTTACTCGACTCGAAAACGTCTAGAAACTCGCAGATGATTGGTTAAATGCATAGCTCCATAGCTCGCAAATAACAGTTAACACATTTTTCAATGCGATTAGCCTCAGAACAAAACAGAAACAAACGCAGCACAAACTGTTTCTCACTGAGCGAAACACTTTTTCTCTCGCCTCCCTTGTTTTCTGTTACGGTTTTTCGGTTGAGCAAAACAAACGAGTCGGTTTGCCGACAACCAGTGACAGAAACCCTTTTGAGCGAGTGCTCATCAAACAACTGTTTTCAAATGAGCAGAACAGAATAAGTGTCTGTGAAAAGTGTTTTTGTTTTGAGCGTTTAGTAGGCTGTATGTATGTATGTGTGTGTATGTACACGGGAGCAACACACAACCACTCATACATACGCAAAACACACTTTGGAAGTTTGCTCTCGGCAAAACGGTCAGTGAAAGACACGAGAGAAACAGAAACGAAAATATGTGTCTTTGCTCTGAGCAAAACAGATTTGAGCAAAAACAGAACTGAAGGTGTCTTTCGCTCCCTCTTTTCGTTGTGTCCGTAACCAAACTGTTTTTTGTCGACACTAGGAAAGTGTTGAGAGTTACTTGGGAGCTCTGGTTAAATGACGACACGAAATTTAGTCAAAACTGTTCGACAGATCGAATTAAAAGACACTTCTCATTTTATACCAAAAAAGGTATCGTTTATGATCAGAAAACGAGCCCATTAATGACTATTCTATTACTTGTACACAGAGGGAATCAGATCCAAAAAGACCCAATTGGAATGGATTTATTTTAATATACTTCTTCTGATATAAAAATCAAAATTTGGCATTTTCTTTGGATGATTTTCAGCCTCCTTTGGATGAAAATTTAAGAACCATTCCAAATGCATACCGAAATTTGTACTCTGTTTACATATAATGTTAATCCAATCTGACAAACTAGCAGCCTACTTAATTTGGAAGCCTCATCATTAGGCTTTCTTTTTTCATTATGTGTCGTTTCGCCGAAGTGTAAACAACCTAGTTTCTGTGTGTCGGCTAAACAGAAAAACCAAAATTCGAAATATCCGGAATCAAATCAAACCCAAACGTTGTCAGTTGTCGGTCAATCCCGGATTTTTTCAATCCAAGTACGATTAGAATTGACTTGATCTCGGATATCTTGGATCTACTACGACTTTTGCTTAAAATCTCAAGGTCGAAGGTCGAGATAAAATCAATTGTTTTTGATGTTGATTTTAGCTCTCCATTTTGGATTCTGTGTACTGTATCAACAAAACACAAAACAAAAACAGATTTTTGCTACCTCTTTATGAAAACTGGGTCCATTTCGATAGCCCCAAGCACAAAAAATCAAAGGGTCCGCCCGGCCATATGCCAGAAACAAAGCAGACGGACTATTTACAGTAGCAAAGACCTGCTTAGTATTTGGTGGATTCAATTAGGCGTGGTGTAACATGAGCTGCTACTCTACCGAACTCCATTGATGCGAATTGAGCCGAGCATTGAAGCAAAAACGTCAATAATACGAGCAAAGGCACTTCAAGGTAATTTTTTTAACATGACAACTCTCTTCCAAATGTTGCGTTGAAACGGAAAGTCCTACACCAAACGCCGGAGTGCCCGGACCATTCTAATTGGTTTCGTTGATGACGCATTGAGGATCAGCAGAATGGCATCAAAAGACGATTCGGATCCATAAATGATCAATAAAAATGGGGAAAAAGTAGAGGCCAGCAATGGACAATATTACACACAAAAAAAAAATGTCGGTAAATTTAACATTTTTCATTGGTAAAATCACCAATGCCCTTAGTTGTTTTTGATCCAAAAGCTTTTCCATTTAAAAATTAAAGGTCCTCATTTTTATACTCTGTACCGAAGGTACATAGAGTATTATAAGTTTGTGCAAAAGTATGTAACAGGCAGAAGGAAGCATCTCCGACCCCATAAAGTATATATATTCTTGATCAGCATCAACAGCCGAGTCGATATAGCCATGTCCGTCTGTCAGTCTGTCTGTCCGTATGAACGCACAGATCTCAGAGATGGTAAGAGATAGAGGTTTGACATGTATGGGACATATGCTTCTTATGTCTGCAGGCAGATCAAGTTTATTTTCAATTTTGGCCACGCCCCCTCCCGCCCCCGCAATTTAGAAAAAACGTCGTATCTCCCACAGTTTTGAAGTTTGTTCCTTCTGGACATATTTAGTTATTAGAATAACTTATCGATCCGCCAAAGGAATGAAGAAGATCGGATGAACGGCTTTCGAGTTATGATCAAAAGACAAATTTTCTTGGTACAGAGTATGTTATAGTCGGGCTTGACCGACTTTCTTTCTTGTTCATTTTAAAGTTTTCCACTTTTAATATCATAAATGTTCCACTTTTGATTTTAATACTTTACACATTTAATTTTAAAGTTATACACTTTTGAAATTACTACTTTTCCATTTAAAAAAATAAAAATAAAAAAAAGTTTGCCGCCCATAAATCCGCACCCCCGCTTGGTTTTGTTAGTTAATATCTAAGACCTTACCAAGTAGTAAGTAATGCTGCTGCGCTTCTTCTGTATACCAACGAACTAATTTAATTATACAAATTAAATTTTGTAACGTTTTACGTTTTACTTACTCAGCTGGGTTTGAGCCCGGGACCCTTGGACTTGACACGATTGGAATGCCGCCTTAGCCGACTGCGCCACCACGAATGACTGATGGTGCGCGCCAAATGTGCTACTTATATTAAACTCAGTTTACCTTCTGCCTACAACTTGTAATTCTCAACTTTGAAATCCGTTTTTTGTATTTCACCACGATAAAAACAAAGGTGTTTGCATTTTGAAATCAAAGATCTGCACTGTTGTTTAGAAATTTTAAACATTTTGTTTTTACGTTTAAATTGGTTAAATCAAAAATTAAAGTTGTTGGTTCAAAAAAGTGACAGCATTTTAAAATCAAAGGCCCGCACTTTTAATTTGAAAAGCTATAAATTTTGATTTTACGTTTAAATTGGTAAAATCAAAAATGAAAGTTGTTGTTTCAAAAAAGTGACAGCATTTTAAAATCAAAGGCCCGCACTTTTGATTTTAAAAGTGCAACACTTTTGATTTTACTACGAAATCAGAAGCGGCATTGTTGCATTTACTACTTTTTGAATCAAAAGTGTCTGAAATTTAAAATCAAAGATTAAAGTAGTTGATTTTAAATGGTTGCATTTTTGATAATACGATGAAATTGGTAAAATCAAATATTAAAATAGGTAATTTCAACAATTTTTGCTCAAAGATGGAAAATGTTGAAATTACAATTTTTTTTTTTCTGTGTAGGAAATAATTTGTTCATCTAAGTTTTCCCGTTAAGCGTTTAAACCAAAATCCTTAAAACTTATTTGTCCGGGCAATAATCAGACCGAGTACTCGAAAAAGACTCAAGTGTGAGCGAAAATTTCATAAAATGTGTTAGTCCACTGTAAAACGATATGACCATTATTGTATAAGCTAGTGCTTATCCGCAGCACGTTCAACGCAATCAGCCTGGAAAACGGCGGCAATAAGTCCACGTTCAGGTAGGTTTTTGTGTCAATTTTTTAATGACTCATTTGAAATTGAGTGGAATGCATAGCTGCTTCGACAGAGAATGGTGCCGAACTAGGGCTGCCGACCATTTCAATTTGAGTATAGCCAAAAAGATGACTTACGACCAAAGAAGTGAAAGTCGCGAAAAACGAATGCAAAGTCTGCCGAATAATGTGAAATCGAAGATCCTACTTGAAATGTCCCCTTGGAATTAGGGATGCCGGATATTTCAAAAATATCTATATCGATATTGAAAAAGTAACATTTCGAAATAAATATTTTAGGGCAAAAAATATCGATATTTTCGATATTTTGACAAAATGGCTAAGTGTCTTTACTATAAGCTGGTCTATTGAGGTAATTAAGATGTCATTTGACGCATAATAGGAACTACATTTTAACAAAATGGATTAATTGTATTTTTATAAGTTTAACAAAAGATATGTATTTTATATCATTTACAACAAAAGAAGTTTTGGAATCTTATTCATGATACATTCTGATGGGATTGAGGGAAGACGCTTAACTTAAAAAGTAAACATATTTTTATGTTTAAAAACATTTTTTTGCTCGCCAAAAAACCACAAGAAACAGTTGAATGCAGCAGTGTGACCGAACGCTGGAAGCAAAATATCGCCGAAAAAAATCGGCATAAAATATTCGATATGCGATATATCGCCTCATAAAAATATTCGATAATGACATATCGTTTTTTAGGACAAAAATATCTACTTAGAATCCCTTTTCCGTCCTCGTAAATGGTCTTTACTCATCTTTGTGAGTTCGAGAGTCTTATGGTATAGCTGATTGATTGACTATTCACCTGATATGCCTTAAAAAGAGAGAGTTTCTTTAAGTGAACAAATGCATTAATTGAACGCTTTGAACTAACGATCCAATACAACCCTACCAAACTGTTAAAAAAAATTGTTTTCAGTATGCTAATTTTTAGACAGTTTGTTCTTTAACATAGAAAGCATAGCCCGAAAATAGAAAATTTTAGAAAGTAATTTTTTAAATTTAAAATCTGAATTTTTCATAAGTTTGGGCTTATTGTTCAGATGTTTTCCTAGAAACTTTCTTAAATAAAGGGCGAATTGAAAATTGCCGAATATAATAACAATCAATATAACTAATCGGAAAAGTTTTCAATCAATCCGACCATGCCTGTCTCATTGCCTATATGATCCCACATTGCGTATGCATTATTTAATTACTGATTTAATTTTAAAATGGACAAGTTCCAGTATATTGAAGGGTTGATGGTGATTCTAGATGATTTTGGACTAAATATTTTGCTAAGTTGAGCTTAAAGTTGCTTTAAAGGCATATTTGGAACCTAATTACTAAATTTGTCCAGAAGGTTTTTAACCTTCTATCTATAAGACTGTGGAGGAAATATGACGTGTTATCCAAATTGCGGGAATTAAATACAAAACTTGCGAGTTTTTTAGTCTACACCTGCTACTTTCACGCTTAGACTTGCCTTCCATCAAAACTTTATACAAATCTCAGCTGTTTTGAAAAATTGTACAAATTACTCAATTCTTTGGACTGTTCAATCTACACCTTCCATTCAATAAAGCCTGCAATGTCATCAAACTTCATGACCTTTCATAAATGCTGAAAAGAAAATGTTGCAAAGTTACAATTTTACTAGCCTACACTTGTATTACATTACTAAGATTAATTTTACATGCTTTTTACTTTACCTTGAATATCTACACTGTACACTTCAGTTCGTTTATTACAATCACCCTAAAAGTATGCCACACTTTTAAAGCCCCAAAGTAGTATGCTGTTCAATTTTGACCAGTGACTAGGCTGATTCTGTTTCCCAAACTATAACTAATTTGTCAATCTCTAATAGCCAATTTAAACTGCGGCAGAAAGGCTGCCTTTGTCGCTAGCCGTTAGGTTTTTGTATATAACAACAATTGCCCAAAAATATGAAAACAATGGCAGATTTTGTTAGCCACCGAGAACGAATATGATTTGCATTGCACACTGGGCTGAAAAGCCAAATTTTTGGCATAAAGTCGACATATGCAGCCATAGAGTTGAAACTTGGTGATTTTGACTAGAATATCATTAAGAAAAAGTTTTAAACCGATCTTACCACGACTACCCATTTGGTCCCACGTGGCGCAAACGTAATAATTTTTAGTTTATTTTTGTTTTTTATTAGTTTTCGCATTTTTATACTCTGCACCGAAGGTACATAGAGTATTATAAGTTTGTGCAAAAGTATGTAACATCCAGAAGGAAGCATCTCCGACCCCATAAAGTATATATATTCTTGATCAGCATCAACAGCCGAGTCGATATAGCCATGTCCGTCTGTCCGTCTGTCCGTCCGTCCGTCTGTCCGTCTGTCCGTCTGTCTGTCTGTCCGTATGAACGCACAGATCTCAGAGATGGTAAGAGATAGAGGTTTGACATGTATGGGACATATGCTTCTTATGTCTGCAGGCAGATCAAGTTTATTTTCAATTTTGGCCACGCCCCCTCCCGCCCCCTCAATTCAGAAAAAACGTCATATCTCCCACAGTTTTGAAGATAGATGGCTTGTTCCTTTTGGACATATTTAGTTATTAGGATAACTTATCGATCCGCCAAAGGAATGAAGAAGATCGGATGAACGGTTTTCGAATTATGATCAAAAGACAAATTTTCTTGGTACAGAGTATGTTATAGTCGGGCTTGACCGACTTTCTTTCTTGTTTGATTTCGTTCTTGGACTTCTAACAGCCGTTTTGGATTGAATTTAGCTGGGATATCTCGGATTTTATATGCTGTCTTTGATTGAGGGATCATAACAGATGCAACAAAAGAGACCGACTGCTGACCCAAACAAATAGTCCCGCAGATAAGCTGGCGGTTCTGAGCTGTCCTCCAGTTAGTGTTACTTTTATCAGTCACTTTTCTGGCTGGTCTCTGCTTCCTGTAATTGTTACCTTGTTAAAGTTTGTAAACAGTTTGAGTAACCTATTTTCCCTTTGTAAAAAAGAAGTATTCACTGATGTCAAACCCTGCCTGATGTCACCCCAGATTAAGCTTTAATCGACTTTGTTTAGAAACATTTTCATATTTTGTTTTTTGACAATGAAGGTGGCAGCTTCTTGTAGCAGTTCATTGGTAGCTTTTCGATGTTTCTCTAAGGAACGTCTTCCGGTAAGTTAATTTGGTTCTGCTGTTCTTCTAGCTCCGTTCATTCTCCTCCAAAGCCCTCCTTGCCAAGTTGGTTTAGTGCTTTTGCAATGCATACGCCCTTCATGCTGCCTGGAACTGTGTGGACTCCCATTATTCCTGCTCGTTTTAGTCGATCTGTATACTATATCTGTTTACAAAAGCTTGGAATTTGACACCATTGAAACAAAAGTCAAGGCTAGAAGAAACTGATTTTGAGCCTCGTTCCATCAGCTTAAAGGAAAATGCCATTTCGACCCTGTTTTAAAACATTTAAAACTCTTTTTGTTTGCCATCAAATTAAATGAACTAAAACTTTGGCTACAACTTGAAAGCGCAAACTTTTTTTTTTGTTTTTTGTTTTTGGACAAAAACATTGACAATTCAGCTGTGCTGTGCCATATCATCTAGGAGGGAATGGCGCCCAAGGTCTTAGAATTGCCGGCATGTGCATCTGCATCCGCATCTGCTGTGCCTGGCGCGCAATGACAACTGTCGGCAGGGACAACTGCTCATCTAAGTGAATTGTCGTGTTGACAGTGCTGCGAGCTGGGCAAAGTAAGGCAGAGTGAAGTAACGCAAAGTAAAAGTTAATATGCTCGTCGTGCTATGCACTCAAGTATTTAAACATTTGCCCGCTTGTAATTTGAGCTGCAGGCAGCCGAGTGCGAGCGTATCTATCCATCCATCTAGCTGTGCATCCTGTTGAGGCATGCCCGGCATGCGTGCGCCAATGCTCGAATCTTGTTTGTATCTTTAAGATACTTTTGGTGTTCGGGGTGCCGAGGCTTCGCTTTATTTATTGTATAAACAATTTCGTGACTTTGTTGTTTATTTTCTTTCACATTTTGTTGCACCGCTTCGCGTCGTGGATTGGGTTCTCGATCTGTCTCCCTCTCTCGCTATCTTTTTTGGGTAAAATGGCTAAGCAAATATGCAAGAGACTCCATTCCGACTCCAAACTCCTGCCTACTAATTTGTGTTTAACACTTGGCTGTATCGGTTTTTGGAGTGGGCAGGCCAACTAAAAATCTGCCGGCCTAAAATAACACAGCGCACGCATCTTCAGTTTTGTGTAAATACAAAGAAATAAGCTGAACAAGTGAACATGGTGAAAAAAGCCGAGACTCCGCTCCACGAGGCTCGAGTGTTTTCTTTATAAACAGCAAACTTAATGATGTTGATTTAGTAGAACCGTCGACCCCGGCACTGCCCCCCCCCACGGTCCTCGCATGCATATTTCCTCATGGCACAAAATGTTTGAATGTTTGCGCTCGCAGCCGCTCAACACTTTAAGAGTCTTTCGCGTTGTGTGTCTGTGTGTTTGTATGTGAGTCCGTCAACATGATTTGCAAGTTATACAAATTCATTCAGCGACGACGACACCAAGACCACGACCACGACCACGACTTGGACCAAGTGGAAGTTCTGTCCCGGCCCGCATGTCTGCTTCATTAACACGTCTTTAGTGCCAGGCCATGGTTTTTAGGTCTTTATACACTTTGGGTTTAAGGATATGTTTGACAATGACAATGGTTTGATAAGCATTCGAGAATGAGAAAAGTCTAGAAGTAGAATGAACCATTAAACCTACCCTCCGCAACGGTGCTTAACATAGGTCTGTTCCGTAGATTCAGCTGAGTCGCACTCGGCAATCTTAGGCATAAAAAGTAAGGCTTGATTTTCATGCAGAAGAAGACTTTATAAAGTTCTCTTAGTTGGCGAGATAAACAAGTGTTCTATGCTGTCTGCTCACCAAAATGACAGTTACAAATTAAACAGAATCGCTCGCTCTCTGAGCAGAACACTTGATTTTGTATCTCTCATGTTATTTTGATACATGTTTATTAATGAAGGAATGAATGGTTTCCTCTTTTAATAACAGTTTGAAGGGGAAAACAAGAAAGAAAGTCGGCCAAGCCCGACTATAACATACTCTGTACCAAAAAAATTTGTCTTTTGATCATAACTCGAAAACCGTTCATCCGATCTTCTTCATTCCTTTGGCGGATCGATAAGTTATCCTAATAACTAAATATGCCCAGAAGAAACAAGCCATCTATCTTCAAAACTGTGGGAGATATGACGGAATAATATGGGGAATAATATTTAAATTTAGTATTAGAGCCAGAAGCGAAACCGAGATTCGAATCAGTTTGATTTGCTGTTTAAGATACTAAAGCTTTTAAAGGGTGATTTTTTAGCTATTATCTTTTTGGCAACACTGGTTTAAACAGCTCACGCTCGTTTCGTGTTTTGTTTCACTGTCAAACATCTTCAGTTTGGTCTATAATTTAACCATGAATCGTCTTACAAACGAACAACGCTTGCAAATTATTGAATTTTGAGCTTGACTTGCATGACATGTGGTTTCAACAAGACGGTGCCACATGCCATACAGCACGCGCTACAATGGACTTATTGAGAGGCGAGTTCTGAGTGAACATTTTATTGGTCAATTGGCCGCCTAGATCGTGCGATTTAACGCCTTTAGACTATTTTTTGCGGGGCTATGTTAAAGCTCATGTCTATACAGACAAGCCCGCTTCAATTGACGCGTTGGAAGACAACATTGAAGCATTTATTCGTGAAATACCGGCAGAAATGTTGGCAAGAGTATGCCAAAATTGGACTAAGCGGATGGACCATTTGAGGCGCAGTCACGGTCAATATTTGCATTTTGCATGCATTTTTCTAAATTTTATGTGTTTTTTTTTGAAAAACTTTCCTATAGCTCTTAAAAAATCACCCTTTATTACCCTTTTGCAAATGAAGACAGATAAAGGATCCATGTTATAAGGATTTCGCCTAATTTATCATTTTGGCGACCTAAGATCTTCCGATTTGACAGCTCCAGACCTCTTAGAGATGAGATGACCCTTAGAAATGATATCCATCAACAAAGCGACAGCCTAACACTGAAAAATTACATATAAATTATCAATTAAACTTAAAGATTTGATAAAAATAAATTCAAAATCCAAATAATCAAGACGGCTTTTGTAAAATTCCGACTGCTCTCAAATAGGCTATTCACTCTGAGTATATATAAAATCTTGCATCGAACTTAGAAATTAGACTCAATAGTTCAAAAATGCTGGCATAGCAAATAGTTAATAAGCATAGATTATGTGATTAGCCTATAAGCTGGTTTAAAGTTCAGACTAACTAAAATGTCCGCTCATAAACATCGGAATGATTGTCGCGCCGCTAGCTTGACAGGCAGAAACAGCTGATTGTATTCTGGTAAGTGTGATTAGAGAAAAAGTTTGTTATTAGCGTGTGGTTATACCCTTCAGAAAAAGAATTCGAATAGCTTCGAATTTTCAATTAAGTAAAAACGGTCTCGATAGCGCACAGAGGGAAAACACGAGAAGATTGGGCTCTAAATGAGCACAAATGAATTTTGAGTTGATACATATAGTATACCATTTATGAGAACATCTGAAGCTGAACTGACTAACAATTTTGATTTAGCTTGGTTCAGGCTACAAGTTGCGCTTTATATGTACTGCCACATTCCTTAGAATCTGAAACATCGCTTGTACGTTCAACAACTTTAGCGATAACACAACCACTTCACCTTGCCTTGGTTTATTTTATAAAGAAAGGAACATTTTTTCCGGACTCAAAGACGGCGACGTGTTAGCTCACTGCGCTATTGCACACATTTGTGGACGCACGTCTAAATGGCAACTTATACTTTTCTGAGCTGTGACCAAGTTGAGTAGAATTGTGCTCATTTCAAGTATATTTGGAGTATTTGCTCTTTATTACTCTATATTAAGTTGGTTTTGAGTAAAAGGAAACTTATTTTCCGAACAGGTTCTTATACTCCGTACCAAATGTAGAAAGTGAGCATATTAAGTTTGTAAAAAATGTGTAAAAGCCACACAGAGAAAAAAAAAGGATATTAAAGAATATCCATTGTATGATTTCCGGCATCCATTTGGACGGGATATGTCTTTAATATCCTTTTAATCATCCAACGGAGCTAAAAATCATCCAAAGGATATGAAAACTGATGATCATTTGGATGATTTTGCAGCTCCGCTGGATGATTAAAAGGATATTTAAGACATATCCCGTCCAAATGGATCTTTTTTGATCTTTTTTTTTCTGTGCAGAAGGAAGCATCTCCAGTATATATATATTCTTGATCAGCATCGGCTGTTGATGCTCGGTCGGCATAGACATGTCCGTCCGTTCGTAAGATTAAGCAGATTACAGTATAAAGTTGGATTATGCTCACAAAATTATGAAGTTATTACGAATATCTGCCTGAAAAAGGGTATCTTTATTGAATCTAAGAAGGCGGGCCATCAGTTAACTATACACCAAAATGTATTACTATAGGTCTACTATCTAACATCACAAGAGTGAAGTTTAAGAACCAATCTGAAATTGTACAAGTGATGGGTATACAAAATTAAGTTTAGTATAATCATTTTTTATGGTTTCGTTTCTAATTCGGTTTTAAACATAGTCGGAGGTTTCTTTCCTTAAGTTTATCAATGACACTAGATCATCCGATGATAGAGTAGATGTTATTCGTAATGTTCTTTATTCCTTTTACTTTACTTTTACTTATTAAGTCACCCTTTTAAGCAGGATCGTTTTAACGAAAATCTATACAGATTTCTGGGACAGCTTCTTGTTCCTGGTTCTCACTAGAACAAGTTTTCCACCAAATGATTCCTATACCTGCGCAATATTCGACCCATCAGGATGGAGTTGAATCGGAGCAAATGTAATTTTTATTGCTTACTTTTTGACGATTGATTTGGAGTTTTTCATAAATAAGATACCGACTCAACAAAGAGAAGCTTATTATATTGGCTGGTTTCAACATTTTAAGATTGATCTAAACAGAACACCATCTTTATATACTAACCGATTCCCAAAGACAGGTATAAAAACAAAAAAGTTTCTTTGTATTTGTTTAACCAGCAGAGTATTTCATAGTCGCTTAGGGCCTGCTTCCAAATGGCGTCTTGTTTTTACAATGCCTTGTGAATTTTACAGATTCGAGGTGTAAATTGCTCTCCCGTATCTTGCTTATTTACTTGTGTGTGTGTGTGTGTGTGTCAACCGCAAGGGTAGGTAAAAACCGCGTCCGCAATTAGTTGGACCGCACTAAAATATGATTAGAGACTCGTCTCTTTGAGGCTAAGCGTGTTACTGAACTTTGCCTCCACCCATGGCAACAACAACAACAACAACAACACAAATTGTGGCCCGAACACCTAAATAATTCCCCCCAAGTCGATGGGCAAAAGACAAACTGCGTTAATTAGAATGCCGACAGCCCTGAGAAGAAGAGATCAACAAAAGGTGCACGGGATATGAAAAATTGATGCAATGCGTGAGATTTTGCAGCAGAGGCCCACGGGTCTGGTTTTGTGTACTACGGATCTGCAGCTGTCGAGGCTATTGTAATGCAAAAAAATAAAGGAAAAAAATAACACAAATTCCGAGAGGGCGGCGGCGGGAAACCTGCCAAATGAATGAACCCATTCAGAGAGCCGAAGGAAACTATTGTGCCTGGGCAGCCACGGCGTCGTCCTTCACCCAGCCGCGTCACCGGCTTGGAAATAATTTGCGCTTGAATGGCAAACCGCATCCCAGGACACACACAGCGAAGGAAGCAATTGCGAACAACCCCCGAAGAAATTCCAGCACTTGCATTTTACAGCTTAAAAAGCTTTTTGTGCCAGGAAGTTTGCTACCTTTTGTTGGCTCTCCTTTGCCATTCCTTGCCGGCGACAAGGGGCGAGTGCAACTGACATTAGTCGTGCAATAAGCAGACAGTCCCAGTGACACATGTTTCCATGTGCCAGCCAGCCAAAAGGGCCGTGGCCCAAGTCCGTGACTGAGCAACCCGCTCCTTTTGCACAGGCTGCCGGAGCATTTGGCTTTGGCTGGAGAAGTTTTTCAGCTTGGCATGCCAGACACGTTGACAAAAGACGACAACGTTGCCAGCAACGACATAGACGAATTTATGCTAATCAGGTTGGATGCCTGCGCCAGCCGTAGAGTCACTAACTGACTCACTGACTGACTGACTGACAGACTAACTGGGCTGGTGGTAAGCGCGGGGCACGAGGGTGGGTTGTGCAATTTCGTGGCATAGAGCAAATTAATTTTATTGTAAAGTTTTGATGGGATTACAGATAAAAGTAAGCAGGGAGCGAGACAGTGGGGTACAGACACACTTTTGGGTCCGGAGGAAGGGTTGGGTTTGGAAAGGTGCAAGTTTTAAGTCAATTAAAGTGAGGTTGTGGGTTCTTTTCTTTGTGGTCACTGCAGTTTGAGTTCGCCGTTTTTGCTTCCCATCAACCATTGCAGGAGAGGGAAGCCCAGCCCAGCCTGAAGCTATCAGGCTGTGAAAATTCGTATCCTCATGCTTAAAGATTACAACCCTTGTTCCATTCCGACTCAGGACATCTAATGAAAAAGTTTTTCTTTAAACAGCGGACACACACACACTACCCACTACTCCACAACCGCCCATATTTATGTTTTATTGTACAAACTTTTGATAGTCTTTAAGCTAAGTATTCAGACCAGCTAAATCGATTTTGCCAGGTGTCGGCTCTATTTAAAATTAAGGTAGCGAAACGGTTGCTAGAACTTTTAGTTCCCAGTTCTCAGACAAACTAAATGCTTTGCTCATACCCAGCGTACATGACGTGGCGCCACAACCTTGACTGTCTTAACAGCTGATTGATTGAGTTTAGCTGGGTAGGAGCCAAAAAA
>JAWNNO010001136.1:0-15807 GCA_035044985.1 Lordiphosa fenestrarum | reverse complement strand
CAAGAATGTTTGTACTCATTTCAATTACATTAACAGTCATATTTTGGCTTAAGAATGTTTTGTACTAAATTTAAGTACAACCAAGAACGAATCATACTTGAAGTTTTAATTACAAAACGGTTTAAATTCTATGCCGTTTGGTCTAGAATACCAGTAGCCTATTTTTCTGAGTGTATGAATATATTGGAAATCAAAAGATATACAATTTTAGAATGTTTAAAGTTTGTTTCTTTGTTATTTCTGCCGCAGTTAAAGAGATAGGAGTATTATGTATCGATTCGCCAAAGAATGGGTAAATATTGGAAAATCCATTGCCAAGTTATGAGCAAAAGAATATTCGCAGTAGCAGCGCAATTAACAGTTAACTTTTACAGCCGATCTTGAGCAACTTGCTTACTTGTTCCGCAGGCCCGAATTTTAGAGAGTGCATGGTACTCCAACTTGTGAATCACAAGTTGTCTGTTCTATTAGATATGAAAGAAATATATGGCTAGATTCAATTCAAGCTTGACATCTACTAGCATGTGCGATGGCGCAACTGGTGGAGGCGGCTTTCCAATTGTCTTAAGTCCAAATATAAATATAAAGTAACATTTGTAGATGTTCACAACTTTCTTTGAGCGTACGTAAAAAGGTATTCACTCAGAAGCTTCTTTTTCCTATCTCCCGGAAGTAACTTTTTGACCGCCTCGAAGTGTCGCAGAGTGGCAAACTTCTTCCCGAAGATAAGTTAGAGTGCGATAGTAATTCCTACAGGAAGAATCTTAATCTTTTCTTTCGCTATAGAAAAATTTGAAAACATTCATTTGTTTTCGCGTCGTTTGTGGTCGCATATTTGTTATGCAGCCACTATTGTTTACACATCTGTGGGTATTCCCGCAACTAAAACGATATCACCAACCCAACTTCAACTGATGTTAACACACTGTCGCACTTCCTGGAAACCCATCCCAGCTGCTGCTTACCTTAAAATACAACTCATGCGAGTCATACAGACGCAGACTGGCCCTTTGGCTGGCGGTGAAGAGTACATAGCAATAGAATAGACCGCTCTCCAAGAGCCCACGCCAGCTCTCGAAAAGCTGCTCCAACTCCTGCCGATGACGCAACATCAGCGGCAAAACCTCTTGGCGATGCAGCGCCACAATCTGTGATATGTTGCCCAATAGAATATGTTGCTGGCCCACCAGACCGTCCGGCAATGAGGCCTTGCGCTCCACAAAGATGCGACTATAGCGCTCCAGGCCGCTGCTCAGATCATTCACATACTGCTGCTCGGTGGTCACCAGCTCGTCGAGTACAAAGCGGCCGCACTGCTGTGCCATGCTAAAGCGGCAACGTTGGCCAGAGAACTGGCCGGGCGGCTCGACCCGCACAGCCGGCAAGGCTGGCGTAAGACTCGGTTGGGTGATTAATACGCAGCTGTTTTCAATCGGCCGGCCGGTCTAATTAAAACGCTCAACTGTCATCCTGCATTTGGCCGTTGTCTGGTTTTGCCCAAGAGCCCTGGCCGTGGCCATAAATTACGGGGCTGCCAGATATTTGCTTTTTATTTTCCACCCAAATACACTTGGCAGAAGCGCGGCGAACTGCACATTCCTGAGACAGTGGCCACTGTACCCCAGCGGATTGGGCATAAATTCATATTTCAGATAAGGCAAACAAACCTAACCCAACTAAAATTCCGGCCGGCAACGTGCCAAAAGGCCAAAACGCGTTCATAAATTGCGCAATGAAAGCGGCCCCAGGGTCGTTGCGTCGCCTGTGTCGTCGTCGTTGTCCAAAAGACAAAAACTGAAGTGGGACCAAGGTGAGTTTTGTTTACACGTTTTTTTTGGTTTCGGATTTTTGGTTGCTGTTGGTCGGATAACGTTTGCCTATGGGAAAGGTAGCGCAGAGAGATATATGTGCATGCATGGCGAGTCTGGGGCAAAGGACGGCCTTTTGAATTGGATTTGTTTTGCCATTTTTTTTTGCAGTGCCAAAGCAAAATCAAAATTCCAGATAAATTTAAGCTGAACAGGTGAATCTGCCGCAGGGAAATGGCTAAAGTGTGTGATTTTTTTCGATTGTTTAAGGGCTGTCGGGTTTTCTACTATTTCCAACCTTAAAGTGGACAGAACAGGTTTTGGGTAGCAATGGTTTTGGCTTGCATGTTTAACCGCCGTACAAAGCAACACTTTCGCCAATTTTCAAAGAACTTTTATTTTGTAAGCCGTGGTAGAAGGTTTTGGATGATGAAGACTAGTCAGAAAGTCGGTCAAGAGTGTAATGAATGGGTACTCAGTAAGTGACCAATGAAAGTGTATGCTCAGTATGAATTCGGATGCTGCAGTTGCAGCTGAAAGCTGCAGCGAACTTTATTTTGCCCATAACTCATCTTTAAGGAGATACGGTCCATAATCCACAGCAAAAGTTTCGGGATTTCACCAGATGCATTGTCAGTTCTTGCAATGCTTCTGGCTGCTCTTCACACCAAATACAGGATTCAACCAGAAATGAGCTTCGTCACTGAACACAATTTTCCAATAAAAAAGTGGCATGAATTTTGATCATATAATTCCATAATCTGCAAGCTTTGTTCGTTTGTAAGTCGATTCATTATTAAATTATAGACCAAACTGAACATGTTTGACAGTAACATGTGCAACGAAAACAGCTGAGCTGCCAAAAACAGTGTTGCCAAAGAGTCAATTAAGTATTTTGTCCTATCCAGCTTGAAGTACCAACTTGGTTCTCTCTAGATCAAAGATAATCTACACTAAATCTAGAATGTAATTGAGATAACGAGTATCAAAATTAGGTAGATACCAATTTTTGTGGGTGTAGTAATAAGTGCTTTAAGGCTTAGAGCAACAGCAACTTTTAGTGTAGGTTTCCATGGTCAATCGGCTATACTAAGCACTTGATTTAAGATTAAGCGAACTTACTCTTGAAACTGTCGAGCTCTTGTTACAAGAAAGTACATTCCTGGTTTGACCATACAGCATACAGCATGCTCTTGATACAAGAATAAGCAATCTTGAATTTGAAAATGCTTAGCACTTGATTCAAGAACTGTTCTGCTGGATTTGAGAATGATTCGTATTTGGTTCAAGGATTACAGCTTCTGGCTTAAGAAAAACTCCATCAAAAATTCAAACTTTGATCCAGAACTTTCATTCTGACAACGAACATTCTTGATCCAAGTATGAAATTCTCTATTTTTTCTCTGAGTGTATTGATTACTGCCTTTGATACTATGCACGAGGTCATAATACAAGTCGTTCGGACTGGTACTCACTGCCCCATGACAAGCCAAACGCCATCAGAACTTACACAGTTGGCTCTAAATTGGTAAGTTAGGTGTGAGGCTATGTTTTTTAGTCCAGACCTAAGTATAAATATGTCCATTCGCCCTCCCTAATATTAAAGTGTCCATCAGGCAGAGGTTGCAGCCATCCAGATCCATTTGAAATGTAAGTAACTACATTTTGCGACAGTCAAACTGCATTAAAAACCCTTAACGATACTTTAGAGCACGTCTTGTATGGGTGCCAGGATACCTCAATATTGAGGACAGAGCACTACAGCCCTGCTCCTACCGGATAAGAGCACAATAGGGATGCCATTTGCGTCTTGTAAGCTAAAATTAAGAAAAACTACCCAAAAAGTGACCGCGAACCGCTGCAGATCTGTTGATGCTGCAACCCTTTTAGGTAAGCAACAGGACATTTTAAGCCTGTGAGGCAGCTCTGCACTGCAGTCAGTTGTCTCTATGCGGGGTTCGGAATCGCTCTTTGCTCGCAGCTCTCGAGAGCCACCTATTGCATTCAGCTCATAGCACTCGGCTCTTGGCTCTGGGCTGAGAGCCCTAGGTTGTGAGCCGTGAGCCATGAACAGGCTGTCGGCTCGTGAGCCACAATACTCGGCCCCGAGCTGGGAGCCACAGCTCGGGAGCTAGTGAGCCACAGCTCTAGTATGGTTCAAAAAGAACGAAATTTTAAAATTATAAGGTTCATCCGATTGCGAGGAATCTTTGGAGCTGTGGCACACGAGCCGAAAGCTATGGCTCAAGAGCCGAGAGCTGTGGCACACGAGCCGAGAGCTGTGGCTCAAGAGCCGAGAGCCGGTCGATGGCTCACGGCTCAACAGCTATGGCTCTCAGCTCTGAGCCGTAGCTGTGGCTCACGAGCCTAGAAACGGTTGATGGCTCACGGCTCTCGACCTAGAGCTCTTAGCTTTGAGCGAAAGTCAAAAACAGGCAGAGTGTGATGTAGGCTCTTAAACATCCAAACGATGTGGTTCTAATTATACTCTGTACCGTAGGTACATAGAGTATTATAAGTTTGTGCAAAAGTATGTAACATCCAGAAGGAAGCATCTCCGACCCCATAAAGTATATATATTCTTGATCAGCATCAACAGCCGAGTCGATATAGCTATGTCCGTCTGTCCGTCTGTCCGTCTGTCTGTCCGTATGAACGCACAGATCTCAGAGATGGTAAGAGATAGAGGTTTGACGTGTATGGGACATATGCTTCTTATGTCTGCAGGCAGATCAAGTTTATTTTCAATTTTGGCCACGCCCCCTCCCGCCCCCGCAATTTAAAAAAAACGTCATATCTCCCACAGTTTTGAAGATATATGGCTTGTTCCTTCTGGACATATTTAGTTATTAGGATAACTTATCGATCCGCCAAAGGAATGAAGAAGATCGGATGAACGGTTTTCGAGTTATGATCAAAAGACAAAATTTCTTGGTACAGAGTATGTTATAGTCGGGCTTGACCGACTTTCTTTCAGATCCACCAAACACTCACTCTCCAAGAAGATCAACTCACATTTGTGAAATTTTTAGGCTCAACTCATTCTCACTCTTCATTTTAAAAGAACTTTACTGCGTCCAGGCAGGCCGAATGACTCCTACTACAGTCGTATGAGTTCTCACAGGACACTGTTTTATAGGCAGGTATGCCGCGAGGCTTAATATGGCTACTGCAGAAGTTGTTGCTCAGTTGATAAAGAAGGAAGAGGTAGGAGACGATGCACCATCCTAGGTCAGCATTTCAGCAGTCCCCGAAAAAACAAGAGTTTACTTTGCTGCTGAAATTTGTGATACTTTCTGTGCAACAAAGAAGGGATGACCCTGCCTGTACTGTCTAAAAGTAAACATAAGGGACCTTTTATTTGTTCTAAGTAACCATTTCAACCTTTAGCCAAGTCCAACCGAAGATTAAATGAATCATATCACAGCTGGACACAGAATAGTGAGAGATCTGAAAGCGATTTAAGCAATCAATCCGTTTCCTCTTCCACTCCTGCATCATTTGCCTTGAGCTGCCTTTTGACTGCAGCTTTTCTCACCTTGCTTTGCTCTCTCTCTCTGTTTTTTTTCTTGCTGGCCTGCCCTTTGGCAGTGCCGGCTGTTTGCTTATCGGATTTGTGTTCCCAGATCGACTAGCATATGGTTTTAAAGTCTAACCACAATACAATCGAGGTTGCATACTTTAAGGCGGGCGCCAAATGAAATGCGTTAAGTGTGCAACCAAGTGGAAATGGGCGTGGCCCCTCTGGCACGTAGACCGGCTCAACCTCAACTCGATTTCAGACGGACGGCAAATACGGTTGGCTGGGTGGGCCTTGGCAGATGGACTGCTCTTAATGGCTCGCGCAGCAGATTCTTGAGCACTTAGTTTGCCATTTTGCTGGCAGCTTAGTTGACCGGCCAGCCTAAAGTGTTTCGTGCTGCTTGTGATTGACATGATGATATGATGACAGGCCGGAGCTCTGGTCTGGCCTTAACAAGTGTTGCCAGGCCGGTCAATGGACGGCGGAGTCGAGTCGAATTGCCAAGACGAGTGAATGGGCTATTGAACAGAGGGTGGGTTGGCTGGGGTAATGAAATGCTTTAAGAGTTGGAAATTTAGGAAAATGTTCGCAATTCACGTGCCCTGGCCGCATGTGTCAGTGGTCTCTTGAAATATGACAAAACAAAAAGCATTTCCCGTTTTCCGCGCCGCTCGGAAAATGGTTGACACAGAATTTGCGCTTTGGCTTTGTCATTTCAATTGCAAATTAGCTGCTCCCGCCCGCTGCCCATTCACATCTAAAGTGTACATTTCCAAGGTTTTTTCCACCCCCGGTCTTTGTTCCCATTGTTGTTGTTGCTGCTGCGATGGTGTTGGCGCAGAGGTGGAGGCAATTTGAATGATTTATGTTGATTGCGTATAATTGCATGTCCTCTGTGCCAGTGTCCTCGCCCAGGTGCGCGCCCCTATCGAGTGCTGTGCGCGTTCCTAACCTCAGACATTTGGTGTCGCATTGTTGCTCCGGTTTTTATGACGCGCCATCTGTCAGCGGCTTGTTGTGACAACAGGGGGGGCAGGCAGGCAGGCAGGGCGACTCGGCTAGACATCACGCTGCTTATCTAATTATGCGCCCAAAAGCACGCAACACAAAAATGCCAACCGTCCCCCCAGAAGTTGTCCTTTGCGGCAGGACGCTTCATTTTTCTAATGTCGCAAAAAGGCCAAGTTGGAGGGTTAGTCGAGGCTTGGCCTAATGGCGGGGCGCGAGCGCAATTTGCAATTTGGCTCCCCCTTCCCCAGTTGCTTGTCCTGCCTCCGCCGCCACCAAACGCAATTGAATATTTATTTGCATTGCCGGGGTCCAAACGAGGCGTGGTACAACTAAAAAATTATTACGCATACGCAGCGTTATGCCTGCCGGAGTGTGACCAGAGACCATTACAGCAAGTGAAGGTTACAAAGGGCTGTTCTGTTCTGAGTTTTAGGTAGGTTGAGACAACGGAAAATGGATTGAGTAGAACAATCATGGCTAATGGTTTCTATCTTTTGAAGCAGTTAGATTCCAAATGGTAATCCAAATGGGTCTAAAAGACTGGCAGAAAACTTCATCAGTTACTCAACGTCACGAACTGTGCCACACTTTGCTTAGAAGGCGATATTCAACAAGAAAGAAAGTTGGTCAAGCCCGACTATAACATACTCTGTACCAAGAAAATTTGTCTTTTGATCATATCTCGAAAACCGTTCATCCGATCTTCTTCATTCCTTTGGCGGATCGATAAGGTATCCTAATAACTAAATATGTCCAGAAGGAGCAAGCCATCTATCTTCGAAACTGTGGGAGATATGACGTTTTTTCTAAATTGCGGGGGCGGGAGGGGGCGTGGCCAAAATTGAAAATAAACTTGATCTGCCTGCAGACATAAGAAGCATATGTCCCACACATGTCAAACCTCTATCTCTTACCATCTCTGAGATCTGTGCGTTCATACGGACAGACAGACGGACGGACAGACGACAGACGGACATGGCTATATCGACTCGGCTGTTGATGCTGATCAAGAATATATATACTTTATGGGGTCGGAGTTGCTTCCTTCTGGATGTTACATACTTTTGCACAAACTTATAATACTCTATGTACCTACGGTACAGAGTATAAAAATTTCACTTAAACTTTACAGCGAATACAGTCAAGCATCGAAACGATGACAAAATGGAAACTGTAATGCTGTCAATTGCTGAGGAGAATATGCCAGCCAGTTAAGACCCAAAACACTCCTTACAATTTAAGAGGAATGCTTTCGGATCAAAACTGTGTGTGGCCAAGTCAAGCTGCTGACTTAAAACCTTCAAGAAATTGTGTTGGTTGAAAGAAAATAGCAAAGAAATTCTAGATTACATTGCATTGCTTACTGAGTCCGTATCTGAATTCATTTCCTGTTCTCTAGCCTGGCTCAATTATTCGCTGTGATTTCTCGTACTGTCACTCGTGATGCTGATAGTCGCCTGCGTTCAGATGTCGCCTTCATATGCTCAGTATACGAAATTCAAAAGAATGTAGGTGAACTCAGTAAATCCAAGTAAGATAGTAGACGAATTGTAAAGTGGCAGGAACGTTGCTGCCTGTTAGATTATAGAGAAGGAAACCCGTTCGCATCAAATCTATTTGGCCTTGAACAGTCTGTTCTAAATCTCTCAACTTTTGTCATCTTATCTACATTTCACTATAGGAAATTTTTTAAAAAAAAACACATAAAATTCAGAAAAATTCATGAAATCTTCATTTGAAGCGATAGTACGGTCCATATAATTTAATGTTTGAACTTGCGCCTCAAATGGTCCATCCGCTTAGTCCAATTTTGGCATACTCTTTCCAACATTTCGGCCGGTATCTCACGAATAAATGATTCAATGTTGTCTTCCAATGCGTCAATTGAAGCAGGCTTATCTGTATAGACATGAGCTTTAACATAGCCCCACAAAAAATAGTCTAAAGGCTTTAAATAGCACGATCTAGGCGGCCAATTGACCGGTCCCAAACATGAAATAAAATGTTCACCGAACTCGCCTCTCAATAAGTCCATTGTTGAGCGTGCTGTGTGGCATGTGGCACAGTCTTGTTGAAACCACATGTCATGCAAGTCAAGCTCTTGCAGAAAAGTTGGATATCATCTCACGGTAGCGCTCACCATTCACAGTTACGTTACAATTCGCTTCATTTTTGAAGAAGTACGGTCCAATGATGCCACCAAACTGTGACTTTTTCTGGATGCATTGGTGGCTCTTGCAATGCTTCTGCCTGATATTCACTCCAAAATCGACAATTCTGCTTATTTACGTACCCATTGAACCAAAAATGAGCTTCGTCACTGAACACAGTTATTCGCGCGATGAACTTTCTTAACAGAGCACGCATTTTGATAATAAAATTCAATAATTTGCAAGCGTTGTTCGTTTGTAAGACGATTCATGGTTAAATTATAGATCAAACTGAAGATGTTTGACAGTGAAACAAAACACGAAACGTGCGTGAGCTGTTTAAACCAGTGTTGCCAAAAAAAAACAACCTTTATAAAGGCAAGCAGTTTTGGCATTTGTTTTCAATTGTGTAAGCGATAATAAGCCTCGTTTTTTCTAAACAGAATTAGTTGGTTTCACGCCAAGGAAAGCCCTTAAACTGTTCTATTTTATTTGAGCTGATATTTCTGCCGAATTGATGATTGGACTGTGCTTCTACGAAGGCTACGTTATGGCATGTACAACTTATGGTTCCAACAGAACGGCGCCAAAGCTCACGAACGCATTATTGCGTTATTTGTTTATCGATAGAATTCTACTCTTCCTCGATGCGAAACCCCCACCTAAACTTGGCTAAAAATGCCTTGCCAATTTTCTATGCCTTAGCAAATATCAGTCCACCTACCGCCCTTCCCTGCGTTATGAAAATGCATAAGTAAAAGCTGGAATACGGGCCAAATACGTTAAGATAGTGGCTTGTAAGGCAGAAAGCAGGGATGCAAACCGGTTTGAACCGAACCGGTTTTGAACCGAACCGAACCGCTTATTCCAGCTGGTGAACCGAACCGCAAACCGAACCGGTTTCCTTTAAGAATTGCTGAACCAAACCGAAAACCACAAAAAAAATCGGTTCGGTTCGGTTCGGTTTAGTTCTCTGACGAGTTTTAAGACGGGACTCGCTTTCCTCTAGCCAATGATACTTATTAATTTGGGAATTTGAATCGTTTCCCTAAGATCATTTTTCTGCATTTCGTTTGACTCTACATTCTTACCGATGCTGGAACTTTTAAGGATGACTTGACGAAAATTTAAGAACAAGTAATCTTGCAAGTCTTCTGTAATTGCCCTCCGATCTCTTAATATACATACCATCAATCTACATTCTTTCATCTAGTGGACAATATTTGGAATTTTCTGTAATATTTCTTCACCTTCATTCAATCCTAACCAGGGGAGTTTTTACACTTTTCTAATCTAATCTTTTCTAGCCGACATTCTCTGTTTTCGAAGATCGTTCCTCAAGGAACATATAGACGAATCCTTTGAATCCGGACATAATATATTTGGGACAATCTTCTAAGGATTTTAAAGATATTCAAATAGGAATGCAATTTGAAAGTGAGCAAAAGTCACATAACAACAGAAATCATAATGTACCTTTGTGAACCACTGAACCTGAACTGGAACCGCGGTTCATTCAGCTCAAAAAACCATGTAATGAACCGAACCGGCGGTTCAGAAACTGTCTGAACCACTGAACCGAACCAGTCTATATATTCGAGTGGTTTGCATCCCTGGCAGAAAGTGAATCATCTGAGCTGATTTCTTTGGAACAAAGCATGAAATATAGAAATATAAGATAGATTCGTGCTTAGGCAGGGCTTAATAGTCGACGGGAGAGGGGTTAGCTAACTATAGGTAGAGTTTTCAAAGCTCCATGCAACCAGAACTTGCATTCTTACCGCATTTCTAAAGTGGAACATTCTTGACACAAGTATGAAATGCTCTACTTTACTGCAGCGACTTTTAAGCGAGTCTGTTCTTGAAATTCCCAACTGGCTTTAGCACAGCGATGTTCACCCATAGCCCCCAGGGGCCGAACACTTTCGGTAATTCACGCCGAATGCTTGCCGAAGTAATGCTTCAGTGTGTGTCGGAGAGAGACAGAGAGCGCCAGAGAGCCTCTCTTCTTGAACATCGCTGCTTTACTGTAAAGGAAAGAGGGTTTTCAAAATGAGTCGATAGATTAGCGAACTAAATCACAAGAGCCAGCAAGAAGAATTGTCCTTTCACAGAATCAATTTTATGTAGATCTCAAGAATTGGTTATTTGTTAAGTTTAAATATATTTCAATAACTCAAACACATTGCCTTAGATCTATGCGCACTTTCATTGAAGGCATGCCCAAGCCTGCGTCCTTTCGCAACTTTGGCCACACTAATTGTGTTGGCATGTCCTTGGCACTGAGGCTTGATTAGAAATGGTTGCAGAGAATGCAAAAGGCAGGCTAATAAAATGTACTTTATGCACGAACGTGCGTGGACTAAGAAGAGCGAAAAGCCAACACACAAATGCGAGAGCGAGATGGACAGCCAGTGCGATAGAGAGAGAGGGAGCACCGGCGGGGAGCGGCGCTGTCTAATTATAATTTTGCATTCTGCTGGCGCATGCAAAATTCATGAACGAGGGACGAGGGCGGCGGCCAGCTCGCCCCGCTCGCTTCCTCTGGTGTAAACATAAAACTTGACAACTTCCGGATGGGCCCGGACGTGGGGTCAGTTTTGGGGGCGAGCTGTGCGCGCGCTTTCACGTTAAGCGTTTTATGGCCCGAATGTGCGTTTCATTTGTGCCGCCACGCCCCTGTCCATCCTGCTGTGCTCATTTTTGGCGCTGATTCGCACAAAGTTCTTTCACTGCCACTTCCACATCCGTTTCTGCAAATGTTGCAAATCTTCGCGAAAAACTTGTCGTAAAAATATTTTCGTCAGGCGAATATAAAAACCCCGCGGCAAAGGCAGGGGCACCGGCACCGGCAGAGGCAGCGCCGGCAATGAAGCAATGAAACTGGCAATAAACAAATGGCAACGGATGTGCACGGAGGAACAAAAAATACCAACCGGCGCGGAGCGCAAAATGGCGACCGCCGCACCGGAAGACGACGTCGCATCGCTGGAAAGCAGGCAAAAAGGGAAGCGAATTTATGAAGCATAAGCTGCATAAACATTAAGATTACATAAACGTCGACGGGGAATCCAGGACAGGGAACAAGCCACGCTCGCAACATTTTAAGTGTCGATAATTTGGCAAAGTGCGGACGGAAGGATGCCAGGGGGGAGGGTAGGCGCTCCATACTTAAGACTCATGCATATGCATTAAGTGTTCCTCAAACGGGGGGGGGGGGGGGAATGGGGATGCAAAGCGAGAGACACGACAAAGGCGCTAAGCATTTCAAATGCAACAGCAAATTTGCATTTTCGGGCCAAGGCAAATTAAATAAATGTAAATTTTTCCGTCGACTTTGCCATGAAGGTTTTTCGACTCGAAATCGAAGCCGATACTCAGCTGAGTCGCGGGGAATTCGAGCTTGAATATTATGAAAGAAGAAGTAAACATCAGCACTAACATTAAGTTGGAGAATATTCTGAAGGATTGCTCAAATCCGAATTGAAGGATCAGAGAAAAGATGATTTCCCACGGGAAATGTAGAAAATTATTGAAATGGAATGGAAATACTTTAAAGGGAAGATCTTTTGTATGATAATGATCTGAATGAGCTAGTCAGAGCCCCGGAATATTCTGAGAAGGTGGGAGATATCTGTGTAAAGGTCAGCTGGCTTTAGAACTCCAGCAAGTTGAGGCACGCTTTAAAGAAAAGTTTTATGGCTGGGAACAGTCCTTAAACAAATGCACACAATGAACAGTACAAGCTGGGAACAGTTGCAAAACTCGCAGAACACTTTGAAAACCAAATCAGTATTTGGGAACGCCTTAAAAAGATAAGCAGGAACTGAAAACACCAATTTCGCTTGGGAACACCTTAATTACAAAGCAAGTGAGAAGAGCTCTACAGAAATTAATAAACAGGATCACTTTTTAAACAAAAACAAAACAATTTCAAAAAGAGAAAGCCAAGCTAACTTCGTCTGTGCCGAAGTTTTTATACACTTGCAAGTGCTTGCTTAAATATTTTCAAAAAATACTCTTTTTCCCATTTTCCTAACAATCATTTGTATGGGAGCTATATGATATAGTCATCCGATTTGGCCACAAATTTGTAAAACTATGTGAAAGCATGTGAAACAAACAAATACAAAATTTCAAGAGGCTACCATTAAAACCCAAAAAGTTTTTCTAACTATGACTGTTTTCCTGATCTATCTTTTGTATGGCAGCTATACCATATAGTTGACCGATTCTAAAAAAATTTGGTAGAATTATAAAAAAACATAGAAAACCTAGGATTACAAAGTTTGAAGACGTTTCCATTGAAAAGAAAAAAGTTTTTCTCACTAAAACCAGTTTTCCGACCGATTGTTCCTATGGGAGCTACACAAAACGAGTTTTCCGACCGATTGTTCCTATGAGCTATGAGATCTAGTCATCGAATCCGGTCGGTTTCGACATATTAGTAGTGTTTAGCAAAAAGAAGACTCTGTGCAAAATTTCAGCTCGATGGCTTTAAAACTGAGAGACTAATTCGCGCGGACAAAGCTCAATCGACTCAGCTCGTCAGCCTGATCAAGAATATATATATAGTTTATGGGGTCGGAAATGAATATTTCTATGCGTTACAAACTTCTGGCCAAAATTATAATACTCCTTGCAAGGGTATAATGAAATGAGAAGAAATCGAAAAAGAATGAAGAATGAAAAAATTAACCTAGGTAGCCAAGTGTCCCAGTGAGAACAAACAAATGTGGGGAACACTCGAGCGGAGCACTCTAATGGGTTGAGTTAGGGAATGGAATTAAAGTGTTAGCCCAACAAACCACCCTTTGGATAGGTCAAGAGTAGTTTGCTCACCATGTTTGTACCTCCTCACCCACTGCTAGAAATAATGACTCCAGAATACTTACCGCTCCCATGCCAAAACCCCCACCCGATGACGCTGATTATATCTCTTAATTATTTGCAATATTCGGCTGATTAAATGGATCAAATCCTCCAAGTGTATGGCCGAGTCGAATGGAATCAGCCAAAAACAAAGCGTTCGAGTTTAAATGAGCGCAGCTCAAGTGGGAGTGCAGCAGCGGGGTAGCGGGGGGTCGGCGAGGCAACGCCAGCTCCTACGTGATTTGTTTGCCAAATTGTGGCAAATGTTGCTTCACTCTGTATGTATGTGTGAGTGTGTGTGCAGCAACAACTCAATTAGTGGCACACACACACACAGCGAGGATGCAGGGAGAGTTGGGGAGTGTGAGTGCGGAGCATTCCCCAAGCTACCGAGCTTACCTCGCCGCACACTTCCGCATTTGGTTTATTGAGTTTGCATGACCCTAATTTAAAGATGATTTAAAATTCCCGCAGCGAAATTAACTAAATGAAACGCCAGCCGCCCAGGCCAACCGATCATATGGAACAGGAGAAAGGAGCAGAGGAGGCACTGAAGATGGGGAGGGATTTATTGTTTGCTCGCATTGCGCGCTAATGCGGCGCATTTATCATGGACAACGACGACGCCGTGGCGGACGACAAGGCTGGCGATGGCGACGTGGCGCTAATGGTCGCCACTTGGCCAACATAAATTATGTTTAATCAGAAGGCAACACCAGCCGCCGGGCCACCGCCGCAGCCGCCGGCAACAACTAACTTACAACAAAAGGGAACAGGAAGTTGCTTAATCGAAACTACAAAGCATTCTACAAGATACATTAGGCAATTATCAGATAACAGATACAGTTGCACCCGCAAAGAGATTGTACATTTAGATGAACATGAAGGGAATATATTGAGTAGTTCATAAATCACAGAGGTCCAGCAAAATTATCGAAGAGTTGCCAAATGACTTAATGATTTGAATGGAATGGAAAATCCTTTTCGACCTAGAAGAATATCCATAGAATCAATTGGGAATACGGTTGGGAATACGTGTGAGAGTCTAAGTTCTTTACTCAGGATGAGAGAAGAAGGTACGAAATGGTAAGGAAGGAGAAAGGAAGGAAGGAGGATTACTAGAGGATGAAAGCAGGAGAAAGAAGGAAGAAGAATGAAGAAAGAAGACGCAGACAGAAAAAAGAAGGAGAAGGAAAGAGGAAGGAAGGAAGAATTAAGGAGGAAGGAAAGAGGAAGACAGGAGAAAGGAAGGAGGAAGAAAGAAGGAGGAAGGAAGGAGGAAGGAAATACGAAAGAGGAAGGAAGGTGGAAGGTGAATGGAGGAAGGAGGAAGGAGGCAGGAGGAAGAAGGAAGAAGGAAGAAGGAAGGTGAAAGGAGGAAGGAGGAAAGAGGAAGGAAGAAGGAAGAAGGAAGAAGGAAGAAGGAAGAGGGAAGAAGGAGGAAGGAAGAAGGAAGAAGGAAGAAGGAAGAAGGAAGAAGGAAGAAGGAAGAAGGAAGAAGGAAGAAGGAAGAAGGAAGAAGGAAGAAGGAAGGAGGAAGGAGGAAGGAAGAAGGAAGAAGGAAAAAGGAAGAAGGAAGAGAGAAGAAGGAAGAGGGAAGAAGGAAGAAGGATGAAGGAAAAAGGAGGAAGGAGGAAGGAGGAAGGAGAAAGGAGGAAGGAGGAAGGAGGAAGGAGGAAGGAGGAAGGAGGAAGGAAGGAAGGAATGAGGAAGAAGGAAGAGAGAAGAAGGAAGAGGGAAGAAGGAAGAAGGAAGAAGGATGAAGGTGGAAGGAAAAAGGAGGAAGGAGGAAGGAGGAAGGAGGAAGGAGGAAGGAGGAAGGAAGGAGGAAGGGGAAAGGAGAAAGGAGAAAGGAGGAAAGAAATGACAAGCAAAGAGAACTCAGGCACACCCTTTGCAAAAATCAACCATAGTTAATGAGGAATCCGGTCATCAATGCTGCACTTGTTCCAAAAAGCTCCAAATCGATACCGTTTCTTGTTGATTTTTGGTGTTTAAAAATGGCGGCTTATAAAAAGCTTTACAAATTGCGCTACACCAACACTGAGTCGAGCCGGGAAGGCCAACATAAAGTGTGCCAAATCATGACTTTGGTAGCTCCACCAAGCAGGCAGGCAGGCAGGCAGCCAGGCAGCAGCTTATTAAGTAAACGCAGGCAGAGTAAACTGAGGTGAAGTGAATGGCCATGCCCACTCAAACACACACACAGAGGGCAGAGTTGCCTGCCACATGTACCTCCTTTCATTGTCCTTGGGTCCTTATCGAAAATCCAGAGCTGTCACTTGTCCCGGGTACTTCACGGGCAGCCGCCAGTGATCTCCCTTGAGTGTGTTGAACATACGCTCCCCATATCAGTATGTGTGTGTGTGTGTGTGTGTGCGAGTGTGTATGTATGTGTGCGGGTGGGTGTGGTCATGGTTTCCCATCCAGGGCTTATATATAC
>JAWNNO010001134.1:0-10280 GCA_035044985.1 Lordiphosa fenestrarum | reverse complement strand
CTTTTTAATGAAACGTCTCCAAACTTTGTATTCAAAGATTGTCTATCCTTTTTTATATTTCTGCCAAGTTTGATGGAAATGGGTCGAACGATATGGTATAGCTGTCATACAAAAGATAGGTCTGAAAAACAGTCCCAGTTAGATAATTCACTAAGACTAATATACATATAAGAGACCAGGTAAAAAACTTTTAAATGGATTAGAGCTCACGACCTCGCCGCAACTAAAGCAACATTCTTTACATATAGTAACTTGTGCGAGTGCTTAATGGTCATGTGCGCTAATATGCCACCCTTTCGTGTTTAATTTTTCCAGAGTTACCAAATAGGAGATCCAGCAAGATCAGGGTAAGGTTAAAAAAAGTTTTCAAACTTTTTATGTATTTTTTTTTCAGAACAAAGGAATTTTCTATAATATTGTAAAACAATTAAGATAGTGGAGTTAAAAGGTGATTTTTTAGCGATTATCTTTTTGGCAACACTGGTTTAAACAGCTCACGCACGTTTCGTGTTTTGTTTCACTGTCAAACATCTTCAGTTTGGTCTATAATTTAACCATGAATCGTCTTACAAACAAACAACGCTTGCAAATTATTGAATTTTTTTATCAAAATGCGAGCTCTGTTAAGAAAGTTCATCGCGCGAAAAATTATGTTCAGCGACGAAGCTCATTTTTGGCTCAATGGGTACGTAAATAAGCAGAATTGTCGATTTTAAAGTGAATATCAGCCAGAAGCATTGCAAGAGCTACCAATGCATCTAGAAAAACTCACAGTTTGGTGCGGTTTATGGGCTGGTGGCATCATTGGACCGAACTTCTTCAAAAATGATGCGAATCGTAACGTAACTGTGAATGGTGAGCGCTACCATGAGATGATATCCAACTTTTTTTTGCCCAAAATGCAAGAGCTTGACTTGCATGACATGTGGTTTCAACAAGACGGTGCCACATGCCACACAGCTCGCGCAACAATGGACTTATTGAGAGGCGAGTTCGGTGAACATTTTATTTCACGTTCGGGACCGGTCAATTGGCCGCCTAGATCGTGCGATTTAATGCCTTTAGACTATTTTTTGTGGGGCTATGTTAAAGCTCATGTCTATACAGACAAGCCCGCTTCAATTGACGCATTGAAAGACAACATTGAAGCATTTATTCGTGAGATACCGGCCGAAGTGTTGGAAAGAGTATGCCAAAACTGGACTAAGCGGATGGACCATTTGAGGCGCAGTCACGGTCAACATTTGCATGAAATAATCTTCAAACATTAAATTATATGGACCGTACTATCGATTCAAATAAAGATTTCAGGCATTTTTCCTTTACTATGGTTTCCTCCTCTTTTCTGCCTTCTAATAAAGTTGTCATATTTCGTAAGTAGGTAAACAAGAACTTGGTTAAAGTTCGAAACGTACTTGGGTCAAGCTGAAGTATTCTTATAAGTAAGTTTCGGTCTCTGTTCTTCAGTCCGATTATATAGTTAGTATATGTGACTGGTTTTTGTGACCTTTCTACTGAGTAAACCTGCAGTTAGCCGGCTCGAGGTCATGTTAATGCTTTCGCATAACTTTAAACGGAGACACAACACCACAAAGGAGGCTGGTAGATCGTACAGCTGTTTCAAGAGGAACCACCCTCTATCATCAGCGATCAATGCCTACCAACTGAACGTTTCTCTAAAGTCTCTCCATGCCTGCGGTGGCATAACCGTTTGGGAATCCCAAAGCAGAATGCGCGCAAAAACATCGAGAGGCAGCGTAGAAACAGACAGTCGCCTTTGTGTGTGTGTGTCCCCCTGGTCTTGCCTTTATTACAACAACTAAAAACCCCCGTTTGAATGCAATTATGCAAACAAACTTTTTGGTCACCATTATTAACAGCGGGGAGAGTATCTCTCACACTAATAAAGGCAAGACCAGGGGGACACACACACACAAAGGCGACTGTCTGTTTCTACGCTGCCTCTCGATGTTTTTGCGCGCATTCTGCTTTGGGATTCCCAAACGGTTATGCCACCGCAGGCATGGAGAGACTTTAGAGAAACGTTCAGTTGGTAGGCATTGATCGCTGATGATAGAGGGTGGTTCCTCTTGAAACAGCTGTACGATCTACCAGCCTCCTTTGTGGTGTTGTGTCTCCGTTTAAAGTTATGCGAAAGCATTAACATGACCTCGAGCCGGCTAACTGCAGGTTTATAGTTAGTATAGGTAAAATGTACTTGAAAAAGGAACTTTATAAAGCTATGACATATTTTGTTTAGTCAAGCCATGAATAAGCTGGCAACGCTGTGCAATCGATAGGTCTAATCCGCTAATTATGCCAATAAAGTCTATAGAAACAGCTGCCATCCTAAAATTAAATTATAGAAAATTAAAAAAAAATGGATAAAATGCTTCATGAAGAATAGGAAGGAGCTCTGTAGTCAAGTGTTTCCTTGATTTTGTGCTAGCTGACGCTATTGTAACCCACTAAGCAAAATTCTTTAGTGTATAAATCCGGTATTTTTCATCGAATCTTATACTTTCAGTGCATTTTGTTTTTGCAGCCTTTTGCCAGTGCGCCTGTTGCCAACCAAGAACTCCAAGAGCTCTGAATTTTAAATCCAAAACTTAACCAGAAATTACCTTCATGATGACCAGCAGGCTGCTCTGCTGTCCAAATAGCCACTAGTCTGCTGCCTCTCTCAACACCCTTTTCGCTTAGTGATCAGCGACCTGGTTTTGAATCCTTCAATGTCCTTCCTTTATCACAAATGTCGTAACCTTCGTTTACTTTCTAGAAGTGGAATATTATTCACAATAAGAAATGTGTCTACTTTGTCTACTTTATTATTTTTGAAGCAAAAAAATTTCTATGACGTAACGCTTGTCAAAAGCCAACACACAAAGCACTGAAAAAATTTACCCCGTATTGAAAAATGGAATGAAAAAAAAACCTTTTGCGATTTTTGCTTTGGCCAAACGCCCTGCTGCTCTCAGCAGAAAACTTAAGAGCACCACTTTACGAAGGGGAGACTGAGGATAGATTCGGTTCTGTAAAGCGTGCACGAGCACTCAGGTTGTTGGCGGGCCAGCAAGCAAGCTCCACTGCATTCGAATAAACTATAGAAGAATCAGCGGCTTTTTTTAGCTAAGAGATTGGGGATGGGGCGGGCGCAAGTAACCTAAGTGTGTTATTATCGCATCAGAGATAATTTAATAACGACGGGTGCCCGATGACGAGTTGTTGCTGTTGCTGCAGCTGCTGCTGCTGCTGTTGTTTGATGCGCCTACACGGAGGCCAAAAGGATATGCGAGGCAAGTGTTCGAGTGCTGCGCCAAGGCGTTGAGTGGGTGGTGAGAAAGTAGAAGACCTCACACTTATATGTCAGACATGTTTCAAGGTTATGGGAGCAGGTGATTGCTAGGGGATGAGAGGATTATTTTCCATTTTTGTTTTTAATTATAAATAAATTGGCGAAAGTATTTTGGTAAAATTTAGCTTGACATGTGGGCATGTTAATTGTTTTTAAATTTAAGTTAGTTAGTTTTATGAATAAAAGTTTTGTATCTTCTGAACATATTTAGTAATCAGGATTATTTATGCTGAAATGGGAAAGATTGTATGAACAATAGTCAAGTTAATGCTGGGCAGCACCTGCTAAGGTAGCGATGGGCAGCACTTTTCACAGCTTAACACTTAAATACACTCTTTGGCAGATACCGAGTATGTGATAGCAGGGCTTGACCGACTTTCTTATGGTTTTAATAGGTTTATAAACATTTTTTGAACAAAAAACTAATAAAGTGGAACCCTCAAGTGTTTTATTTATTGTTGTGGTGCGGCAGGAACGGAGCAAGAGAGAGATGCTGAGAAATGCTGATTAGATATATATATATATATATTTTTATACCCTTGCAGAAGGTATATTGAAATTGTTCAGATGTTTGTAACATATAGAAAGGAGCATTTCCGAACACATAAAGTATATACAGGGTTGTCCATATTCGACGGACCCATCTGGCAACGCCATAACTTTTGACAGAGATGTCAGATCGCTTAATGACATACCGCGTTTGAAGCGTCAGTCCAAGCAGATTTTTACCATGGAACAATACACGCCACGCGAGTGCTCTGAAATAGTTGAAATTTACATTTAACAGAACAAGTCAATTGTGAAAACTCAACGTGCTTTTAAAAAATTAAAAAATGTGAATAAGAAAACCGTAAATAAGCAAAATTGCCGTATTTACGCCACTGAAAATCCTCAGGAGATTCAAGAAGTGCCTCTTCATGACGAAAAAGTCACAGTTTGGTGCGGCGTTAGTGCGAAAACGGTCATTGGGCCGTTTTTCTTCCAAAATGGAAATGGCCATGCTGTTACCATCAACCAGGAGCGTCATCGCGACATGACCACCAATTTTGTGATGCCAATTATTCGTCGAAAGCGTATGAGGCAGTTCTGGTTTCAACAAGACGGCGCTCCACCGCACACAAGTCGCATAACAATCGATTTTCTGAAGAAATTGTTTCCGGGCCGTTTGATGTCGAAAAGTGGTGATTTGGACTGGCCACCGCGTTCGCCCGATTTGACGCCGCCTGACTTCTTCTTTTGGGGATATTTGAAGTCAAAGGTTTACGTTAACAAGCCAAGGACCGTAGAAGAGCTCAAGGACAACATTCGTGAAGAAATAGCCGCTATTCCGGCCGAAATGTTGGCGAAAACGATGGAAAATGCTGCAAAAAGGGCACAATACGCCATCAACGCCAGAGATATCATATTCAAAAATTGATGTAAACAAATCTACTTGGAACAAATTAAATGATTAAGATTGCCAACCGCCAAATTTTTATTTTTTTCTTTGATTTTTTTAAAAAAAACATGGGTCCCGTCGAATATGGGCAACCCTGTATATTCTTGATCAGCATGACGAGATGAGTTGATTTAGCCTTGTCCGTCTGTCCGACCGTTAGTCTTAAAGGTATCGCGACAATACGCTATACATATGTCGGAACCGGCCGGTTCCGTTGACTAAAACATATAGCTGACCTAGGAACGATCGGTCGAAAAACTATTTCTAGTAAGAAAAACTTTTTTGTTTTCAATGCAAACGTCTCCAAACTCCGTATTTACTAGTTTTCTACGCTTCTCCATGTTTCTGCCAAATTTGGTCGAAATCGGACATCTATATAGTATAGCTGCCATAGAAAAGTAATATTAGAAAAATAGTCTTAGTAAGAAAACATTTTTTGTTTTCAATGTAAACCTCTTTAAAATTGGCATATATTTATTTTATAAGCTTTCACACAATTCTTCAAAGTTTTATCAAAATCGGTTGACTATAGGTTACAGCTGCCATAGGAATGATCGGTCGAGAAACTAGTCTTCAAAGAAAACGACTCCAAATTTGGTTTTTCTTAGCTTGCTATGCTTTCCCAGGATTCCACTAAGTTTGGTCGAAATCGGACATCTTTATGGTATAGCTGTCGTAGAAAAGTAGAGTCAGAAAAGTAGTCTTAGTGAGTGGAAATGTCCTTCAAATGAGTTAGAAAAACGTGCTGCAAGGGTATACAAACTTTTGAAAGACCAGGAGGACTTTCTATGTTAAATGAAAAGACTACTAGAATATAGGGAAGGAAAGTCGTACGGAAAGTCGTATTTCTCAATTTTTATCTTCCTATCTAATAGCCTTGTATTTTAGAGACACTTCAGAAATAGAGTCAAGCAGTTTAAGTTCGAAATGAAATCTTTAATCCGAAAATCTCCAGGGAAACACCCGAGTGTAAGGTTTTCAGCTCGACACATAAGACTTGAAAATCTAGTAGGCCTACATGTAAGTTGCTTTAAATGTAAAAATCTCTTCAAATTCATAGGCAAGACATGATGAAACGTAGGCCCATTAGATTATTATGTCTCTTGGTCGAACCGTGTAAAGGCAGCCTAAGACTACTTAAGTTAAATTTTGCTAAATTTAATTTTAATCTTCGCTGTTATTTGCAGCTGCCAAAGGAATGCGGATACATTTTAAGTTACTTTGTTTGCCATTTTTACCTTTATTATTTATTTCAGTCGATTTGCAGGAATCGTCGAGTTAACTGATTGCAAATTCCATTTCTTTTCAACTTTCTTTCTATCCTCAAGCCGCCTGAAGTCAGTCCGTGCATTGGATTACTGTAAGTCGGTGCATTCATTAGCCACTTAGCTAGTGCACAAGTGTACATGGTCCTTCAAAGTATCTTTTGCCTGTCTGCTGCGACAAAAAAAATATAAATTTGTCTTTGCCGTTGCGACAAAATGCTCCTCATGAGACCACTTGACTGCAAAACTTGTTTCGAAGCGGCTAACGAGCAAATTGATTGAAAAATTGCAACAACACTAGACTTTACACTAAGAGATGGACCAAAATTGTGATCAAATCTGGCTAAAGTTTGCATTGGAGAGAATGAGAATTTATTCAATATGAGGATTGAATAGAGCTGGGCTATTTGGACTTATTTAAAGACATTGCAGCTGCTAAAACTGGGCAGCAATTTGTTCTATGTAAAGAATGAAAGCTTCGAATGACCAAATGTAACAGAAATTTCGTATTAGGGTTGAATAAATAGTAACACTAATAGTACACGTCCCAGAAGGGGTTTCTTCTTAAAAAAGTGACACAATTTTTACATAAAGTTGCTTAAATGGAAAACTATTTTATTTTTATTATGTCTAACCATTTTTTGGTTTAGCTTTTTCAACCGCAAAAGTAGGCAATTGTTTTCTAAATATTTCAGTTTTCTCCTTATGTTTGATGCAAAAAAATGCCCCTTAACATATGCAACCATTTTCCCAAAGTTACTGCTCAATACAAAATTCTAGCTTACTAAATTGATAGTCCCACAAACGCAAGCTAGTCTAAATATATCATCAGTAATTTTAGCACCGCCAAAAACTATGCAGTAATTGTTTATACTTTCAGTGGCTAATTTCTCTTTGCATTTTCCTCCAGCCAATCGATAAACAAATATCACTGCCTGAGCCTCAAAATGCAACATTGAAGGCAACAATGTCGATGACGACACAAGCAGCCGCCCTCTCATAGCAGATTATGTGTAAAGGCAATGCCAAAGTACTTCAAGAAATTATGTTAAGTGACTGAGACAAGACAAACACACACTTACACATCCTTCCCCATATCCCCAATTTAAAGCCATGCCTTTCACTTTCCGCACACACACACACACACACACACACTCACAGTATCCTCAACAAGCTGCATCTTGCTCCTGCATTGGTGAATATCCGCTTCGTGTCTAGCCAAACGTTTTTAAATTCAAATTGCTCGCCTCTAACCGTCAGTTGTCAGCGAAAGTTCGAACTGCAAAGACGTTCAAAACGGGAAAAACGGAAAAATTAAAAAAAAAAATAAAGAATTTTCAAGTGAAATTCTTGTATAGTTAAGCAGATTTAATTTGAATCAAAAATTTTACAAAAAAAAATTGCTTGCTTTAAGTATTTACAAATTAAAATACGCGAGCTAATGCCATGCTCTGGAAAATTCCCCAAAGTCATGTCTAGCTGATGATTATGCAATCACTGTGAAAATTTGCAAATTTTGTCAAAAGTGAAGTCAACATAATTTGCAAAATTTTTACAATTTTGAGGTACTAAAAAAGAATTCATTCATTTATAACCAAATGTTCTGTTTCGTTTTCTATTTTTTAAGTGCAAGACACGAACTTAATAATTGGATTTCGTTGCTAGAACTATGTGATACATATGTAAATGCCCGATCGAAGAGCGATTTCTTTATTTCAATCCAATTAAATAGTGATAAAAACAGATTTGCCCTAAGAGACCAAAGGGCCAAACCATTTCGAGACGGGAACACACCTTACCAGCTGCACCACAATCGACATATTTAATCAATAGATAATGTTCAAAAATTGAAATTAATTCGAGTTTTTTGATTCGGCATATTCGACATATCGAATATTAATTTCTAAAGCTGCCATTGACATATATAATTTTGTTAGTTCAACACTCTACTATTTTTATAGCCTATTACTATGACTATACACAACAAATAAATCATGATTAATGCGCTTCAAAGTATGCAAACTTTAGTTTTTTAAGTAATTATCTCTCAAACGAAGCCATTTCTAGTCTTTTATGGGTTTACAACAAAATGTTGAGTTAATGCAAATTTTAAAACAAGTACTTAACTAAAATTGTTACTTCATATAGCGTAGCATACATTAACGCGCATTAAGCAAGATATAGTTTGTGTGTATAATCGAAATATATACATTTAAAGCTTTAGCACCTTTGTGCCCTAAAATTCAGGTAAAAATTACCTATAATTATTTGAACATTTTGTGGGGTCACTTAATAAAAAACAAGAAAGAAAGTCGGTCAAGGCCAACTTTGACGTATTCTGTACCAAGAAAATTATACGCTCCGCATAAATGTTGATGCTGCAGTAGCAGCGAACAGTTTTCTGATCATAACTCGAAAACCGTTCATCCTATCTTCTCCATTCCTTTGGCGGATCGATAAGTTATCCTGATAACTAAATATGTCCAGAAGAAACGAACCATCTATCTTTAAAACTGTGGGAGATAGACGTTTTTTCTAAATTGCGGGGGCGGGAGGGGGCGTGGCCAAAATTGAAAATAAACTTGATCTGACTGCAGGCATAAGAAGCATATGTCCCATACATGTCAAACCTCTATCTCTTACCATCTCTGAGATCTGTGCGCTTATACTGACAGACAGACGGACAGACGGACATGGCTATATCGACTCGGCTGTTGATGCTGATCAAGAATATATATACTTTATGGGGTCGGAGATGCTTCCTTCTGGATGTTACATATTTTTGCACAAACTTATTATACTCTATGTACCTACGGTACAGAGTATAAAAAAAAATAGTACTCTTTCTAACGGATTATTTTCCTTTTTTTATTATACCCTTGCAAAGGGTTTTATAATGTTGAAATATTCATTGCCGACCCCATAAACTATATATATATTTGAGATCAGGGTGACGAGCTGAGTCGATTGAGCTTTTGTCCGTCCGTCTGTCTGTTTCTTCGCGAACTAGTCTCTCAGTTTTAAAGCTTGTGAAATTTTGCACAGAGTCTTCTTTTTTGCTGCACACTACTAATATGTCGGAACCGACCGGATTGGATGACTATATCTCATAGCTCCAATAGGAACAATCGGTCGGAAAACTAGTTTTAGTGAGGAAAACTTTTTTCTTTTTTTTCAATGGAAACGTCTTCAAACTTTGTAATCGTAGGTTTTCTATGTTTTTTTATAATTCTACCAAGTTTTATTAAAATCGGACAACTATATGGTATAGCTGCCATACGAAAGATAGGTCTAAACGAGTCTAGTTTAGAAAAACTTTTTTGTTTAATCCCAATAGTTTAATTTTGTATTTGTTTGTTTCACATGCTTTTATATAATTTTACAAATTTTTGGCCAAATCGGATGACTATATCATATAGCTCCCATACAAACGATCGGTCGGAAAATGGGAAAGAGAGTATTTTTTGAAAATGTTGAAGCGAGCACTTGCAAGGGTATAAAAACTTCGGCACAGACGAAGCTAGCTTAGCTTTGTTCTTTTTATTTTACCTTCTCTCGGAATCGACCTCAGGACCCTGTAGCTAGGGTCACGTGGCCCACGTTTAACCTAAAACGTGCAATCACAAAAGAACATAATTATTGAATTAATACCGTTTTGTACCTCAAATTTCAAGTATGATTCGTTCTTGAGTGTACTTAAATTGAGTCTAAAACATTCTCAAACTAAAAAAACGTTCTTGAATCAAGAACATTTAGTAAAATATGTTAGATTGAATACATAATATACCTATAACGCTAGCTCCAAGAAGTATGGAACTTAAAGTAGTTCTAGCTTGCTCTTTGGCTATTTCATAGCCCTTGGATAATTCTAGACTTCTTTGGTTCATTACAGAGACCTCTTTTAATATATAAAGAGAAAAAGGATTCGCGGAACTTAATCTGCTTACAAATTTTTATGAGGTTGACGAAGACTGGAACGGGGACAGTTTGCCATCTGGCTGGAAAAAGTAATTGTAATGGTCGGACAGATAGATTCCATTTAAGGCGAGGTAAGCAGACGGCCTGTTGGTCGCCGTCCGTGTGCCTCCTTTTGTCTCCTTTTGTACAGAGACCTCATTTTAGAACAATTGCTTTGGCTCTTTATTTTCTTTCTGGAATGATTTTGGTTTAACATAAAAAATTACTGGACCTTAAGATGAAATATTGTGTACTTTCTTTGAGA
>JAWNNO010001133.1:0-29544 GCA_035044985.1 Lordiphosa fenestrarum | reverse complement strand
ATATAAAGTTGAAAGGCGACACTGCGTATGAGTAATATCAAAAACTTTGGAGCCCCGGCGCGTCCACTAAATCATAACTTTTTGAACTTTTTTTTTTTCGTTAAATATACACCATAAACTATCGAATTAGGGGGCGCCAGTATGACCTTAATTTTTCCATTAAAAAAAAGTGCGCCCTACTGTACAACAATATAAAACATAATTAGTTTCCTTTATTCTGCACCCAGCGAAAGTCAGGCCATTTCCCAGTCGCCTACATCGTTCTGCTTTGCCACCCACTCCATATTTGAACTTTACACTCTATCGCAATGTAGCAGTGTGTCTTTTGGTTTGATGAAATTCCATAATCGCTTCCAGTTGTTGCACAATTATTGAAATGCGTCTGCTGTGTCGGCGCGGGGGATCCCGGCCGCAGAGCATCGAGGCGTGAAATTCATTCGACACAAAAAAAAGAAGCGCAAAACGAAATGGTATTTTTCAGGGCGCCCGACGGCTACAAAGGCAATCAAAAATTTATAGACGGTGACAGGCGGTCGCGTTGCGGGCACAAGTGTCACTGACGTTGGCTCCCGAAACATTTAATTGGCAAGCGAGCAGGAAGCCTGTGGTCATGAGTCTTTGGCCGCATAAACTTATTTAACAAATGCACAGTCGATGACCAACTATGTGACCGTCACAATATTCGCGGCGCACAAAAGTAGGCGGAAATACAATGAAATATGAAAAACTATTATGTCGACTGTCAGAAAACTGAAAATCTCATTTGCAAACACATCGCCAGCAACCAAGTTGACATGCCTAAGACAGCAAAAAGAGCATGCAGGAGACAGGCTGAGAGCTTCGGCACAAAAAGGCAAAGCCTGCCAATTCCAGTGAACCGCTTGTGTAAGCCAGCGAAGAAATGCTATAGGACAGAGGAAACCCGAAGCCAACTCTGTTAAGTGCATCCGCATCGAGAGGTGGGAGGATGCAGAATGTACTGAGAACGACAGTGCGGACATTTTGCGCATGCAACTTCCGTTTCCGACATGCCTTTGTACGATTTTTCTACTTTTGCCCTGCAGTTAGTTTTTTGTACAGAGAAAGAAAAACTAGCCTACAGGTACATAGTTTCAGCACAATCTAAATTCCATTTTTATTCCTGTAGCCATCTTCTTTCTACTGAGTACCAACAAAATTTTACAAAGCTCAATCAAAATTCAAACTTGCACTTCTGTGACTAGCATATTTCTGAACACGTTTTATTGATCCGTACCACGCATTGACTTTACACAGAGCACTTTAAAGTCAAAACTTATTTTTCATAGTGAACAGTTTAGCCCCAGGACCTGTAGGTCGCGGCAATGTTGCTTAGCCTTTTACTGACAAGACTGTTGATTGGTACAAGTCCAGGCGTACGTTGCCAGATGTGGTGCGGGTGTAGCTCTGAAATATGTTCTGCCCAGTTCAACGAACGGCCCGATTGGATTGCTTTTGTTGTTTGGTTGAGGTGTGCCTCGGTCGGGGTCTGGCTTGGTGTGGTACATGTGTTTAGCTATCATTTGCTTACCAATCGAATTCTGAGTTACTCTTTAAAGCTGCACGTTCACTTTTCTAATATCTCATAGAAGCTTCTCAAATGAAATATTAATCATATGTAATAGTCAATCTAAAAGCACAGATATAAGTGAAAAGCTGCAAGAGAAGTTAGCTATCTGAGGTCTTTTTTGAGTTTTTGACAGTCAACTCTGAGGCTCACTCGGTGCGGTACAGCGGGAAGTGTGTGTGCCTGCTGTACAAGAGGTTGTGGGCTCGAATCAGCCTCGGGACATCTAATGAAAAAGTATTTTCAAAAACTTACACCCTAGTCACCTTTACCAGCCGAAGGCGCCAACTGTGAGGTAAAAAAACGAGACAGCTAACCTAACTTTGTCTGTGCCGAAGTTTTTATACCCTTGCAAGTTCTCGCTTAAATATTTTCAAAAAACACTCTTTTTCCCATTAACCGACCGATCGTTCGTAAGGGAGCTATATGATATAGTCATCCGATTTGGCCAAAAATTTTTAAAATTATGTGAAAGCATGTGAAACAAACAAATACAAAATTGCAGGATGCTACCATTAAAAACAAAAAAGTTTTTCTAATTAAGAGTGTTTTTCAGGCCTATCTTTTGTATGGCAGCTATACCATATAGTTGTCCGATTTTAATAAAACTTGGTAAAAATTAAAAAAAAAACATAGAAAACAGACGGACAGACGGACGGACAAAGCTCAATCGACTCAGCTCGTCCCTTGATCAAGAATATAAATAGTTTATGGGGTCGGAAATGAATATTTCTATGCGTTGCAAACTTCTGGGCAAAATTATAAAACCCTTTGCAAGGGTATAAAAATACTTCTCAAACTTTGCCGTTCAGATTCGGCGTTGAACTGTAGTTCCCTGTAGCATAAACGCCAAGAGATTGAGAGAAGCTCGGCCCTTTGGGGCTGCTAAGTCAGTTATTTTATTTCTCAAAGTGCTCTGACGTATTGGTTACCAATCTCATATGAGAGCTCGACAAGTGAAAATTTACCTTAAGTAAAGGAAGTCTGACAGTCTGTCTGTATGAACTAGAGGGCTGTATGATTGCACTCAAGTCAACTCATGAAGACTTCATGCTCAAAATGAATTGAATAAATTTTGGCACTCTCTCCAAATAATTTGAGTGTTCGTAGAGTGTCAAATTTATTCAATTCAGGGCCGAATTAATTCGACATGGCCAAGGTAAGCAAGAAAGAAAGTCGGTCAAGCTCGACTGTAACATACTCTGTACCAACGAAAATATACGCTCAGCATAAATTTTGATGCTGCAGTAGCAGCTGAAAGCAGCGCTGCTATTGCGCTGCAGCAGCGAACAGTCTTTTGATTATAACTCGACAACCGTTTATCCGATCTTCACCATTCCTTTGGCGGATCGATAAGTTATCCTGATTTCTAAATATGTCCAGAGGGAACGAACGACCTATCTAAACTAAACCTATATCCAGAGATGTTCAATATTTCCCTGGATGTATTGATGAAAAAATTACCTAAATTGGTGAACCGAACCTCATTTTTCGAAAAAGTCGTCCGGTTCGGGTTCAGGTTCGAGGAGTCAAAAATGTAAGGCTCCTGGTTCATGTTCCGGTTCGCGAACCCCAAAAAACCCGAACCGAACCGGTTCTCAAGGTTTCGGTTCCGGACCGGTTTGCAGCCTTGGTTAGCACAGAATGTGTGTGTGCAGGGTTCAGACAGGCGGGGAACCAGATTACATGCTACGCATGTGGCTGAGTTTTTACATTCCTTTGCTGTGTGACCTAATAGATGGCATGTCTTGCACCTCATCGGGTTGGGGATATATTCCCTTACATTGACTGTGTGCCAGGAGATGTCGAGTTTGCTTGGTAAACTGTAAAGGTCGAAGGTAATCAAGAGTACACCAATTGGTTTTGCGTTGCCGTCTATCATTCTTTAATTATTTCTTCATCGGAGATATTAACGAGGTATGGAGCATATATGGTGCCCTTAACGAAGTTAACAGTATCATGTAGTGTGCACTCAACATCGAAGATGCCAGACAAATACGAAACTTTGGCGAATTTTTCGGAGACTACCTTATATTTTACCAACATCAGGAGATTGCCATCACGGAGGGTAGATATCGAGATTATGTCTTTGCTTATTATATTTAGAGCCGTACATCGGCAAAGCACGAGCACTCGGAAATTGGCTTGTCGGTATTTTTTGAAGAGATGATTATAAAGTATAAAGTAAGTAAGAACAAGAAAGGGCGCTGCAGCCGAGTTTCCCCACCACAAAATACCCTGTTCATTTGATTTCATTTATTTGCTTTTGAATTTTTGAAGATGACGTAGCCGGTTTTTGTAACAAAATTGTCATCCTAAATGTAGGCAACACTTTTGTCTAATACTGACCAACAACTGGAAGGGGTGCTCTTATCAGCTCAACTGTTTCGCTTACAACTCCAGTGTTTTTTGTCCGATGTGATTGTACTTTTCAGAATATTGGTTTTTTGGTGATAAAAGGGGGACGGTGGCTGTTCGACTTGGCTGTTCATGCTGATCAAGAATATATTTACTTTATGGGGTCGAAAATGTTTCCTTCTCCCTGTTACATACATTCGCACAACTTAATGAACCCCCTTTTTCCGTTTTCAATGGGAACAGGGTACAAAAAGATCAAAATCAAAATAGAAACCAAAAAAAAGTCGGTCAAGCCCGACTATAGCATACTCTGTACCAGCGAAATTATACGGTCAGCATAAATTTTTATGCTGCAGTAGCAGCTGATAGCAGCGCTGCTATTGCGTTGAAGCAGCTAACAGTCTTTTGTTTATAACTCGACAACCGATTATCCGATCTTTGACATTCCTTTGGCGGATCGATAAGTTATCCCGATTACTAAATATGTCCAGAAGGAACCATCTTTCTTCAAAACTGTGGGAGATATGACGTTTCCATATTGCGGGGGCGGGAGGGGGCGTGGCCAAAATTGAAATTAAACTTGATCTTCCTGCAGACATAAGAAGCATATGTCCCATACATGTCTCTTACCATCTCTGAGATCTGTGCGTTCATACGGACGGACAGACGGACATGGCTATATCGACTCGGCTCTTGACGCTGATCAAGAATATATATACTTTATGGGGTCGGAGATGCTTCCTTCTGGCTGTTACATACTTTTGCGCAAACTTAATATACTCTATGTACCTACGGTACAGAGTATAAAAAGCTTAATACATTCCTCAAAAAATACCATAGAGAGGCTAAAAACATATCAGAAACAAGTTCGTTTACTGAATTTGAGATTAGCTTAAAATAATTATTTTATATTGCTAAGTGCGGTTGCAAGAAAACAATGCCATGCTTCTGTGGGCTAATTCCTGATTGACCAACACACCAGCAGGAGGAATACAATTCCCGAATGTGAGCAAAGTATCGAATTAGATCAACAGTCAAGTCAATTGTCAGATTGCTCTGATCCTTCATTTAGACCCCAGCCTTCGCACATGAATGTCAAATGGGAAATCGAGTGTGCAATGCCAGCTGAAAGAAATCCGATTTTCAACAAAAGGGGACCTTACTCGAAACGATACGGTGCAATTAATTTCGCTATGATGTGTGATAGATTTGGAATTTCAGATAGAGTTGCCTCCTGTTTGGCTACAGCCCTATTTAAAGACATTGGGCTTACGGATGAAAATGGAGAGGCAATCATTATGGATAAATCCAAAGTGGGTCGGGAAAAAATGAAATGCAGGGAGTCCGTTCGAAGTAAGCAGCGGAATGATTCAGCTTTACTATCTTTTTCTTTTGATGGCAGAAAAAATGACACTTTGACACGGAAAGATATTAATGGAAAATACCATCCGAGAGTGCAAAAGGAGTCTCATATTGTGATTCTTAAGGAACCGCAAGGCAAGTTGTTGGGACACATAAAAGTTGATGCTGAGGACTCCAATACTAAACAAAGGCAATTATGGGAGTTCTTTAAGGAAAAAAATTTAACGCTTACAAGCTTGATGGGAGTTTGCTGTGACGGAGAACCCACCAATACTGGAATTGAAGTTATGTTTAATAAACCATTACATTGGTTTGATTGCTTGTTGCATTTTAACGAACTTCCATTTCGTCATTTGTTTAATGCCTTATAAAATTCAAGTACAGGGTGCGCCATATAAAGTGTCGGTATGGCAACACTGATTGATAACTTTGACATTTACCAACCGATTGCTTTTGTTAGACATGTTTTGGAAACATCAATCTAGTACAATTTTGACCATGGAACGCTTCACACCAAAACAACGTCCCGAAATAGTGACGCTGTTCATCGAAAATAATCGTTCAATTGTGCTAACTCAGCTCAACAAATTTTGATGACCGATGAGGCCCATTTCACGCTTTCTGGTGGTGTTAATAAGCAAAATTGTCGCATATGGGGCACGGAAAATCCACACCGCATCCATGAAATACCTTTACACGACCAAAAAGTGACTGTTTGGGCCGGTATCAAAAAGAGGCGATATTGACTGGCCACCCAGATCTCCAGATTTGACCGTCCCAGACTTCTTTTTGTGGGGCTATTTAAAAAGCAAGGTTTACGCCAGCGATCCACAGACCATTGAAGAGCTTAAGGCCAACATTCGTGCCGAAATCGCCACTTTATCGACTGAGACGCTCGAGAGAGTGATGGAAACTGCCGCAAAAAGGGCACATTTTGTTGTGGCCAATAAAGGCGGCCACTTGATTGATGTTGTGTTCAAAAAGTAGTCGAAATAAATTGTACAGGACCAAATTAATGGAACAAGATCAACATATATCAATCGGTTGTTTGTTTTTATATTTATTCAGTGTTGCCATACCGACACTTTATATGGCGCACCCTGTACAAGTGGACCACGTACAGCCAGTGAGACTTTGACGAAGTTACTTGAGATCTGTGAACAACTTCCGGTAAGCACCAAGTTCTACTACAACATCTTTAAATTAAAACAAACCTTTTTTTGTAGGCTATACCTCTTTGAACCCGTTTCATTGGAAAATATGCCTCCACCCATGGATAATAAAGATGAAAAAAGCCTTTCGACTGACGTTTTATATCTCTATCGAATAGCCAAAGCTGTATCGGAAGGTTTGTGTCCAGAAGATCTTGCCAGCATGAAACCGGGACAGATTGTTCATTCTCGTTGGTTAACAAAAGCCAGCAGACTTTTGCGCCTTTATGTCGCAAGTAGTTTACCTTCGACAAATTAAAAAATGTTGGCTAATTTCATTATGAAAGTTTATATACCGATGTATTTTAACATAAAATTTTATAATTCAGTGGTATATGGCAGTAAAATTTTTTTAATTTTATTCAGTCAACGCAGTTCTTGCCACTAAACCTTCGAGAAATTGTGAACAAAACCATCCAAAACAATGCATTTTTTGCGCATACAGAATATATTTTGTTGGCAATGCTTTTCGATGACAGGAAATCAGTCCGCGAAAGAGCTATTAATAAAATAATTAAATAATGTACTATCGCGAGAAATTATATGATCCAGCTAAGCTCAGAAATTATAAGAAGAATCGCATCAATTTCGATTGCACAGATTATATGCATTAAGTTGACTTGGATAATGACGACATTTTATTTGAACCTCCATTTACTGCAAGCATTCCACACGTGCACTTGTTGGAGTACATAAATTCTGCTGAAATACCACTGCCAGATCCAGCAATTCCATCGCACATTCAAGGAACCGAACGATATGTTCAGCTGTTAACACATATCTCACGACGCGTAATGCCGCAGAATCGAGATGATGTGATGTCAGCGACTTTGGAAAGTCGTTCCAAAAATCCGCAAATCGAGTCTAAACAAGAAAGAAAGTCGGTCGATCCCGACTATAACATACTCTGTACCAAGAAAATTTGTCTTTTGATCATAACTCGAAAACCGTTCATCCGATCTTCTTCATTTCTTTGGCGGATCGATAAGTTATCCTGCTAACTAAATATGTCCAGAAGCTATCTATCATCAAAACTGTGGGAGATATGACGCTTTTTCTAAATTGCGGGGGCGGGAGGGGGCGTGGCCAAAATTGAAAATAAACTTGATCTGCCTGCAGACATAAGAAGCATATGTCCCATACATGTCAAACCTCTATCTCTTACCATCTCTGAGATCTGTGCGTTCATACGGACAGACAGACAGACAGACAGACGGACAGACGGACGGACGGACGGACAGACGGACATGGCTATATCGACTCGGCTGTTGATGCTGATCAAGAATATATATATTTTATGGGGTCGGAGATGCTTTCTTCTGGATGTTACATACTTTTGCACAAACTTATTATACTCTATGTACCTTTGGTACAGAGTATAAAAAGACTTTAAAAACTAACAAATAAAAATAAAACATAATTTTTATAAAAATTGAGTTTTATAATCATTGCTATATAGTAATTCGATTATGGAGGTGGTAGAGGGCTCTAGCTTTATATTGTTTTTTCCCAATTTTTTAAAATTCTTTTTGATCAAAAAATAAATTTCGCATTTTACCGTAAAGTTACACCCTCTCTCATGCCACGCCTACTTTTATTTTGTTGTTCAAATTTTGTTTACAGTTGTAGGAATAACAGCACTCTTAAAAATGTTAATAATCACATGCCACGCCTACTTTTATAATGTTGCTCAACTACCTCAACCTAAAATCTTTATGGCTCTCAGCGGGAGCTAGGAATTGAAGGTTAACTGAAGGTTTATTATATTTTAAATTATAGTAATTCTTGTACATTTATTGTTTCAGACAAATTCAGTACGCTTATTATTAATTGATTATTATTTATAAGTATTGTTTAATGAAAATACTGGCTCTGATTATAACTATTAAAAGCACTAAGAAAAACGATGTGAGCGAAACGAAACCTTGTAGCCGAATGAATTTCGTCATGCATACACATAATGAAGTGGGGCTGCCAACTTTTGCAAATGTGAGAGTAATAAAATAGAGAGCCAAAACGGACAGCCACTGCGAGTTGTTCTTGAACGCTCTGCTGGTTCTTGGGATCCCACATTCGGCCGTCCTGACGTTTCCTTCGACCCGAAGGAACCCCATAAATTTATAAGTTCTGACTCTGTAGAGATTTTAAAAGGTCCTTCCCCGTCTCCAACTTTCTCAACTTCATATCTCCCATGTTTCATTACTTTCACTAACTTGTAAGGCCCCAAGTATTTTCCCTTTAATTTTAATCCTGTGCCATATTGGGAACGCTTTATGGCAACTTATTCGTTCAAGCAATACTGACGATCTATTCTTCTCTTCATGTTGAACTCTCTACTGTTTTCTATCTGCAACTTTTGTATGTTCTCACGAGCCTGTTCATGCACTATCTTACGCTCATCTTCTAACTCCTCGATCAAACTTTCTTTGATCAGTTCTTTTAACTCTCCTATATCATCTGGCAAACGCATTTCGAGGCCTGTTATGATTTTAAACGGAGATGCATTTGTACTTCTAGGAGCAGTATGATTTATGATTTGCTGTACTCTTCCTATGTGCCTGTACCAACTTCCAGGACTTGCGTAGCTTAATTTGGAAAGCATAGGTATAACAATCTTATGCATTCTTTCTACCTGGCCATTCCCACGAGGTACTCCTGTAAATATAAGCAAATGCACAATTACTTGATTTTCGCAGTAATCTTTAAAAAGGTGTGATGTGAATGCAGAACCCCTATCACTATTGATTTGAGCTGGATTACCAAACAAAGCAGACTGCTTTTCCAAACATTGGCCCCACGTGATCGATATGATAAGTGGAAAATGGCTTATCTCCCTTATCTATTGGCTTAAGGAAACCTTCCCTTTTTCCAGCTTTTGCATTCACAATGATGCAATCAACACAGCTTTCTACAACTCGAACTACACTCAAAAAAAATGGCTTATCTCCCTTATCTATTGGCTTAAGGAAACCTTCCCTTTTTCCAGCTTTTGCATTCACAATGATGCAATCAACACAGCTTTCTACAACTCAAACTACACTCAAAAAAAAAAACAGTCAAAATCGCCCTAAAATTTAGAAATTCGCCTTAAAAAAGGAGTCAAAGGCGATTCGCCATATATCTTAGAAAAATGATTTCTAAAATTAAGACAAAGACTTTCTGAAATTAAGAAAATATTTACTAAAAGCTAGAAAATATTTTCTTAATTGTAGAAAAGCATTTTCTAGATTTTAAGAAAACCTTTCTAGATTTTAGAAAAACCTTTCTTGATCTTAAAAAAAAAACTTTTTCAAGTATTATTGACAGGAAAGGGAGTGGTGGGAGACTGGAGACAGAACAGGAAGAAGACTACTACACTAAGAAGCGTTTATCCCTTTATATATTATTTTTATAGGATATTTTCTTTCCGTCGGTTCACTAAAGTTTCTTTCTGAAAATCACATTGTAATTAGTAATCAATATTTTAATTTCTAACTTTACCTTGCCTGGGACTTGAACTCGGGACCTCGGGGAAACTTCAACGCGAAAGGCATCTTATCGCACTCGACTACCAAGCACTCGCGTGAGTCACAGTAAAAGAACGCAGTCAAATGCTAAGCACTCAGCTGCCTCTTTTATATTCCGAATGCAGAGAATTCGAACATGAGAATTACATGCGGTGTCTTTTTCTATTTTTCTAAATTCTAGGGCGGTTTTCTAGATTATTTTTTTTATATTTTAGGGCGATATTAGTTGCCCCTTTTTTATTCCGAATGCACGGAGATCGTACTTGAGAATTACAAGGGGTGTCTTTTTAATATTTTTATATTTTTTAGGCCGATTTTCTAGACTTTTTTTTCTATATTTTAGGGCGAAATTCTAAATGGCTTGTCTAAATTTAAGAAATGTGCTTTCTTAAATTTATGGCGATTCACCCTATTTTAAGACACATTGCAGTGTATTTTTTTCTAAATACAAGGGTGAATTCGCCTTTAATTTTAGAAAGTATTGAGGAAAAAATCTAGAAAAATGACACTAAATTTAAGAAAAAATTAATAAAATTTCTAAATTTAAGAAATTATTTTCTAAAAAATCTTTTTTAGGGTTGTTTTTTCTAAATTTAAGAAAAAATTGTCTAAAAACAAGAAAGGAAAATTATTTTAGGGCGAATTTCTAAAAATTAGAAATTACATTTTTTGAGTGTACCTTCTCTTTCAGCTTTGGAATGTAGCAACTCTTCTCTACCAACTCTTGGATTTTTCGGGCAGAAAAGTGACCCTGTTTGTGCGCGATTTGAATAATCTCGTTTTCCATTTACTTGGTACGACGATTAGTTCAGATTCGGATTCGGATCTTTAAACAATATTTGGTTGTCAATATAGAAATCTTCGTATCCCTTTTCCTCAACAATACTACGCACAACCTTTGACCAATCATCTTTCAACTGGGCTTCTCTTAATCGATGTGCTACGCTGTCAGTCAACACAAAACATGAGACACGACTAAGAGCATCAACGTGACGCATTTTCGGACCTGATCGATGCTCTATCTGGTAATTGAAATCTTGCAGATACATCGCCCATCTAGCTACACGCAACGGGATTTCTTTTTTCTTCATAGTCATTGTGAACGCATTGCAGTCAGTGATGATCTTAAACTTAATGCCCATTACAGCCAAAACTTCCAACTCGTACGAATTGTACTTCTCTTCGCAAGCCGATGTCTTACGACTCATGTACTGCACAGGATGAAACGAACAATCCTCTGGATCCCTCTGAAGCAGCACCGCTCCAAAACCAAACGTGCATGCATCAGTGTGAATCTCAGTTTCAAGCTTTGGATTATACAGCTTTAATACTGGACTACTGGTCCACGCCAACTTCAATTGCTTGAGTGCGACATACTGCAACTCCTTGAATTCAACTTAGCATCTTTACGCAAAATATCGGAAAGTGGCTTTGCCATCACTGCAAACCCTTCTATAAACTTCCGAAAATATGATGTCAATCCCAAAAAACGCTGAATAGCTCTCTTGTCCCGAGGTATTGGAAAATCAGCAACAGCCTGAGTCTTTTCCTTACTTGGTGTTATAGTACCCTTCTTGACTATGTACCCCAAAAAGCTGACCTCTTCTTGTAAAATCTGGCATTTTGACCAATTTATGCGCAAACCATTTTTCTCAGCCACGTCAAGCACTCGTTTTAGTTTAAGGTAGTAGACCGGTGTGATGGGTCAAAAAAATCGACTTATTTTTTTTTTACATTTTTCGGAAGAACCACATTTAAAAAATATGCTCTTAAATTTTCAGGCCGATATTTAGAATCTTTCCAAAGTTACAGGCAAAACAAGAGAGCGCGCCGTAGAGTGTATGAAAGTGTGTTGACACGCCAGCGGCAGCTGCTCTGACCGTTCCCTCTTTTATTGTTCTTCCAACCTTTATTATTTAAAGATACCGAGGTATATCTACTGCTAATGATGATTTTGAGGAAACAGAAGGATTGCTGTATGCACCGGGCATAGCTGATTAAATAATGCTAGTATAATTTGTTGCCAAAACTTTAAACGCGTTTTTCTCGAAACCATGTTTTTGAAATTTTGGGGAATCACTGACTCAAAACTATTCAACCGATTTGGCTCAAAATTTAACTAGCTATTCTACATACACATATCTAAATACCTAACCTTTAAAACATTTAATTTTTTAATAATAAATTAATTTTTTTTAACATTTTATTAACAAAAAAAAGTTACATTTTGAGAACTTTTTTTCACAAGTCCGCTATTTTTTTTTTGCATTATGTATATTGTTGGTTAGTTCATTAAAATAAGGTGTTCACAATAATAATCTTTTTGATTTTTTCATTTCGGATGACTACGGAAGGCTGTGTGCTTCCCCGAAACAGCTCATCATTCTTTAGAGGACTCAACTTTGACATTACATATTGTAAATAAATAAATGGAAAAATATGTAAAAGTTACAAAACGATCGTATATTATTTACTAGTTAAAACGAGAGCGTAAGTTAAAGTCGGCCCTGCCCGACTTCGAAATACCCGTTACTCAGCTCAGCTCGGATAAGTATGCAACATTTTTTTAACTCGGCCATTTATTATCTGATCCTTTTGAAAATTTGTGAGATTGTAGATATTGGCCACATAGACTACACTGCAAAATCTGATCTCGATATCTTAAAAATTGTGGGAGTTATTCAATATTTTTTATTGCGGGGGCGGGAGGGGGCGTGGCCGAAATTTGAAACAAACTTGATCTGCCTACAGACAATACTAGCTTACATCTAAAATTTGGTTGCTCTAGCTCTTCTAGTCTCTGAGATCTAGGTGTTCATACGGACGGACGGACGGACGGACGGACGGACGGACAGACGGACATGGCTATATCGACTCGGCTGTTGATGCTGATGAAGAATATATATACTTTATGATATCGGAGATGCTTCCTTCTGCCTGTTACATACATTTGCACGACTTTAGTATACCCTTTTTACTCTACGAGTAACGGGTATAAAAAGGTCAGGAAAAAATGTCGAAATTTCGGCCGTCACACCGGCCTACTACCTTAACAAATCCATTGTTCACATTACTGCTTGGTATGATGATGTGGTCCATATAGACTACAGCATCACCGTTCTGGATTAATTCCCTCATGACTGCCATTATGAATCTGGTGAACACTGCCGGTGAGTTTGATATTCCGAAAGGGACAAACTCGTATTGGCCACTTTGTGTCACGAATAAGGTGATCTTTTGTGAACCTGGTTCCACCGGTACATGGAAATATTCATTGGTCAAGTCTAACGTAGAAAAACCTGACGCACCCTGCAGCTTTTCTAAAACACTATCTATGTGTGGCATTGGAAAATTATCGCGCAACATTTTTTCGTTCAACTTACGATAATCGCAACACATTCGCTTATCGTCTTTCTTCTTGGCCGCTAAAACGACGGGTGCAGCATATTCTGATGTGCTCGGCCTGATAATCTTCTCCGCTAGCCATTTCTGCACTTGCTTATCAACAATTTCCTGATCACACACCGCCATACGTCTGGGATGCTGATACACTGGTGCTTCATCCGTTAGAAGGATTTTCCTTTTAACTGGAGAATTATGATTTCTTATCGGCTTGTATGATCGTACTAGTCGCTCAACCTCCATTTGCTCAAATGAGACAACTCCAAATTAAAAACCCGAGTACCCTCTTCTATGCTTAACATGCAAATGTCCTTGAACTCATTTCTCAGTTCAAAGCAAGACTCATTTATAGCCGCCTCGGTACTCTCGCAAGCCACTTTGCTTTCCACAAGGTTCAAAATTGTTCTTCCCAGAATTGCTTCAAACCCCATACCCTCATCCGGAACTACATGAAACTCTACGTTCATCGGTATGTAGTCAATCTTAACTGGAATTTCCGAACATCCAAAAGTCTGAATCTCGCTTCCACCTATGCCAGTTAATATCTTGAAACATCCCGAAATCTGATGGTTCTCTAACTTTAGACAAACCCTCCTACGCATGAGACAAAGATCTGCTCCAGTATCTATAAGGCCTTTAAAAATTAGCGTTCCAAACTCAATATCTTTCAACTCAAGACCAGAAGATGTGAATTTATTTGACGGTATGATAGACAACTTCGTATCTTGGACAACAATTGTTGACTTTTCGTGCTTCAGTTGGCTCTCAGCATTGCACTGCGCTGCGTGGTGACTTGCCACATTTAAAACAAGAGAAATCTTTTTTGGTGCAGTCTTTCAGTAAATGTGAAACGTCGCTACATTTGAAACATTTACGCACTCGATCAACTTTTCCTTCTCTATTTACAACAGGTTCTTTTTTATCAAAAGTCGCTCCAGGTTTGCTGGACGACACACTTGAAAATCGGGCTTTTTTATAAGTCTCTGTGTGAACTTTCAGCTGCTTGACTGTCTTAGCTTGGTACAAAAGCATCTTATTTATTCTCGCATCATTAATGCATTCAATAAAATAATGAATCAGGCTTTCATCCTCCAGATCTATTGGCTTAGATATTTCCGTAAGGGCGTATAGAAACTCATGTAGCGTCTCTCAAAAGCGCCTTTCTTTTGTTGACGCCTGCCTAACCGTCTGTGGATTTCTGCAGAAGACACTTTAACTTGAAACTCTTCTTTTTCTTTCAATGCCCAAGGAATCCCAACTGTTAATACCTCTTTGACTGCGAATGTAAGACTTAGCTGCACCTTCTAGAAACTGTTTCGCATACACATACAACTGCAAGTCATTCCACAATTTACAAGCCCATTGCTCGATACCAATCGAGTGTGACCCATCAAACTTAGAAACGCTGCCTTCTACATCTTTTAGGGTATGCCATGATCGAACTCTTTCGGACCCTTGCATCGGTGGGGCTGAATGAGTTGAACCATCGTCATCTACAGAATCAGTTTCGTCTTCTTCAAGTCTATAATATGTCAGAAGTCTAGCTTGCAACTCAGCTTTACGACCCGTAGTAGCTAACTGCAACTCTGCCAGCTTCTCCTTTAGCTCTTCCACACGGAGGTCTAAGATTTCGTTTCTCTCCATCTTACAATATTATCAAACGACAAATTGAATCAAATTCAGTTAATATTGTTAGATGTGAAACCTAACTTATTTGGTTAGATAAAATGTTAAGGAATAGTGTTGTTGCACATAGACCTAATATCGATAAACAACTGCTCTCCAATCAGCTTCTTGTTAGCTCCAATCAGCGTCCAATCAGCTCCAATCAGCTTATTGTCACTACCTGTGACCACGCTCTTCTTCTTGCGTAGTTGCCCAAAAATGTGAAAGCGACGCACAAGATTCACCACTTGTCGAAGCCAACACAAATGCCCGTTGCTCCAAATAACAGCGCAGCTGCAACTCACCACTTGAAGTCCGTCGTTAGTCAACACAGATCGACACCAGCTTTTTCGACTTTCTGCTCTACACAACACTGCTAAGCAAATCCAGATTTGTTACAACTCCAACAACGCACTAGCCTTCTCGCCTGCGTTTTTTTTCAATTCCAAATTGCACCGGCTCATCCGCCTGCGTACCGCATGAAGATTTGATTTTGCTCGAGCATTTTTTCAGCTTGCTTCGCAACTCTCTTGGACAACAAAACTCCTTCTGCTGTGCACATTCCAGTAGCCAAAAGTACAAATTCTCTCTGCTCTCACACACAAGCAACACATATACACAACAGATTCTCGAAAGTTTGATCAGAACGTTTGCTTGTGGCGTCAGTCTCCGTCTCGCTCGCACTCTCACTGCGATATGTTCAAATACGCACTTTGTTTTTTATTGTTTTAGAACAAATTTGCACACCTTTTAATTTGCAAGTCCACTTTTCACACCGCTGTATTTTAGTCCTTTAATTGTTGTCTTTGGGCCAATTTTCGGACGAGCCCCCAATTGTGAGTTCGAAAGTAATTTTACTTTGAACGTTTATTATATTTTAAATTATTGTAATTCTTATACATTTATTGTTTCAGACAATTTCAGAACGCTTATTATTAATTGATTATTATTTATAAGTATTGTTTAATGAAAATATTGGTTCCGATTATATTAAAGGCACAAAGAAAAACGATGTGAGCGAAACGAAACCTTGAAGCCGAATGAATTTCATCATGCATACAGCATACACATAATGAAGTGGTGCTGCCAACTTGTGGAAATGTGAGAGTAATAAAGTAGAGAGCAGAGAACTGCAACAAGCCGTCACGAGTGCACTCGCTCACCTATGCTTCAAATGCGATCTAAGTAAACTCAGCGAGTAAAGTTAATGAAATAACAGTTTAATTTCAGTCTTGCAAAACTTTATGAAATCATAATATACTATATTTTCTCAAAATTATTTTTTTTTTCAGAGCGAAATAAGTGAACTGATAGTTCAAGAATATTTCGTTTTTTTTAAGATTAAGTCTACGTGTTTTCTTAATGTACCTAAATATGGCCTCCATTACTGTTAATGACCTTTAATATACGTCCTGGCATTGAATTAACCAAGTTTTGAAAAATTGATGCATCCAATTTGGACCACTCTTCGATAATTGACTCTTTAAGTTCTTGTAAGGTGTTAAACTGCCTTCCATGCATAAAAACTTTGTTGGATATGATGCCCCAAAGGTTTTCTATTGGATTAAGATCTGGACTTTTTGCGGGCCACATCAAAACCGGTATTTGATTTTCTTCAAAAAATATTTTTGAACGTTTTGAAACGTGGATAGCAGCATTGTCCTGTTGGAATGTCCAAGAGTCTCCGAAATATTCTTCTCCAAAATTTACAAGAACTTCATCTAACAGTTCGACATATTTTTCAGAGTTAATTTTATGCGTGACAAAGCATATTGAACTTTTTCCAGCAAAGCCAAATGCAGCTCACACCATGAGTGAACCTCCTTGGAAATTGCGTGACACTCTTACTTGCTTTGGTGTCCGAATATCCCGATAATAATATTGATAACCGTCTGGGCCATCCAAATTACGGAGATTACGGAGTGTATGGGTTTTTTTAGACCAAACTTTTTGGCCTAATCGCGCCTATTAATAATGTTATTTTTTTCTTTTTTGTTTAAAATTGTATTATCTCTAATGCAAAAACAATCTATAAGAGGCGCTATTTCTTAATTTCCTTTTTAGCCTTAAAAAGAACACCTTAATATACATATGTACCTCCATTTTGACCTTCTATTTTAAAGCAATCTAACAAAAATGTATGAAACAATTGTAATCGAACTAATGGAAGGAGCACGATGGGGTAGTATACTTATTTGTTCAGAGAACCAATTCTACAAATTCAAAAGTTCATACGAAAAGCTGAATTCGGTGCCACTAAAAAGGTTAATTATAAGCAGCTGCTTGTTATATATATTGGATACCAAAAACACGTAAATATATATAAGCTTATGTCGAGTTTGCACAGCCAAGTTTTTGACAAACGATATATGTTTTCATTGTTGGGGCATGCAACGATGCAGCGCCAAGGCAAACGATTAACAAATTTTTTTTCGTAACTGTTTTGCCCATGTCAACTTTTACAAAAATATTAAGCAACTAGAGATTTCGACTAGCCCGATATTTTATATCGCAGCACGTCGACTATTTGTCAGCTGCTAGACAAACCAATTGTTCGCAAACCAAGATTGCGAGTCTGAACACTAAGCCAAATTCAATGCAAGCTTTCGAAATTCCGACATACCTATTTGCAAACTAATTTGGCGTGTGTGTGAATACCTTGACAAATTCGGACGCAAATCAGGCAAACTTAGCCATGACAGTTTGTGTAAACTAATTTGCCGTGTGAACTTCGCTTAAGAATCTCTAGTGCTTCTCGTACAGACGATTTAATCTAGAACGAAACTAGGCGGACTTTATATGTAAAGTGATTAAGGGCCGATTTCAAATATTCTAAATAGCTTTTATTTTTGCGATTTCAGCAAATTCGTACGATATCAGTTCAGAGCGCTCCGAAATTTGCCAGTTTTTATTATCGATAATGTTCCATTCCCAACTTGTTTTGTGTCAATTCACATAACAAAAACAGCCGATGAGCGCCACTTCTCATTCTATCATATATCGATATATACCCTGGCCAAATCGCAAATTGTTGTGATTGTGAGCAGTTTACCATCTCGCTCATATTTGTTTAAAAAATTGTTAAAAATATTGCCTTAATGCGAATTGAGTGGGAGAGTCCGTAAGATAAATCTAATAAGGTTAAAGATCTGAATAAAAATGATTCCGTGGGCTGTCTGTTTGTGCATCAATCTATATTTTGCATTTACTTTTCATTTCTCGGACTCAGACGTCGCCGTTTTAAAAACGGCAAAACTTTGCGATTTCCAAATGTCGGAGCACCAACTTTTACGATTTGGTGATCAAATCGCAAAGTTTTTGCGAAAGCGAAAATGGGAGCATGGCTGTTAGTGTCAGATAAACTTAGATTTTGCTCTGTTATTTGTAGGCTTATGTGCTCTTGGAAATCGGCCTTAAATCTACTTGGCCTTGAGCTGTCAGTTTCAAATTTTTGACCTTGTTTTCTAATCTAGCATTTTGAAGACATCTCAAATAAAAGGCAAGAATATTTATTTCAAAGTAAACCCGCTTACACGAAAATATATAAAATTTTTCGGGGCAACCTCTTTTGGGTTTTCAGTTTTATGTAAAATGCACCATTAAATAGTGTAATATAGTAAGTAATTTTCCAAGTACCAAATCATCAAATCAGATGTATTGAATTCAATTCTGAGCAGGGTTCGTAAAATGCACAAATGATATTTTTCAGTCATTATAATTAACATCAATGAAAAATTTTTTTATTTTTACACGTGTAAATAACATTTTTTTTCACAAGAAAAAAATTATTTTTTTCATGAAACTAACACGAACATTTTTCACACGCATGATTCTCTCACGCGTGTGAGAAATTTTAGCAACCTTCTGTAAAAAAAAATGAGAGCAAATTTTTTCACAAAATTTCTCACACGCGGTTAAAAAAAATTTTCAGAATATTTTTTTCACTGCATTGGTGTTGGTGTGTATATGAGAGTCGGCTGTGTGTCGTATTCTCGTGCGCGGCTGCGGCTCGGCCAGGCACACTGAGCTGACAAACGGGGGTGGAAAATTTTAAGACGCGAGTGCCTGTGCCTGAGGGCCATAAAAATTGCGATCGGCTGCGTTCTGACCAATCAATGATCAACGATCGGTCGAAAAACTAGTTCTAGTGAAAAAAACTTTTTTGTTTTTTATGCAACCGTCTCCAAACTCCGTATTTACTAGTTTTTAATGCTTCTACATAATTCTGCCAAATTTGGTCGAAATCGGACATCTATATGGTATAGCTGTCATACAAAAGTAGAGGCAGAAAAATAGTCTTATTGGGAAAAACTTGCTTGCTATCAGTGAACATGTCCTTCAAATTAGTTAAAAAACGTGCTGCAAGGGTATACAAACTTCGGCCGAGCCGAAGTTAACTTTCCTCTATTTTTTATAGCTAAATTAAATTACAATTTTTAAATGAACCACCCAATTCCTATACGAAACCCCTATGGGATTCACTGTGTTTGAAGACGACATTAGAACAACAAGCGTCCTTGAGGGCTACAATAGCTACTTGGCTCACCAGATTCCAAAAAACGGATCTTTTTGAGATTTCTTAAAAGTCATCAGAAATTGTGAATTTCAACGTTCTCAAAAAATGTTGTATGGCCAGATAAATGTACTTCTTTAAAAAAAGGCTGCAAGGATAAAGTCTGAGTTCATAAAATTCCAAACAGAAGACTTAATCCCGTTTTCTCATGGATTTGCTGCATTTGCGTTGCTTATGCTCATGGCTAATGGCCATATGACTCTTCATTCATTGAAGCTATTAATAATGCATTAATTTCAGCCTGCATCAGCCTGTATCTGAGCGAGACAACTATATGGTGATAAAAATGTGGATTTAATGTGGTTTTAATGCACTAGGTTCGACTTATCGAAAATACCAGAAACGAGAAAGCTAAGCTAACTTCTTCTGAGCCGAAGTTTTAATACCCTTGCAAGTGCTCGCTTAAATATATTAAAAAATACTTTTTTCCCATTTTCCGACCGATCGTTCGTATGGGAGCTATATGATATAGTCATCCGATTTGGACAAAAACTTGTAGAATTGTGTAAAAGCCCGAGAAACAAACAAATACAAAATTACAGGATGCTACCATTAAAAACTAAAAAGTTTTTCTAACTAAGACTGTTTTTTAGACCTATATTTTGTATGGCAGCTATACCATATAGTTGTCCGATTTTAATAAAACTTGGTAGAATTATAAAAAACATATAAAACCTACGATTACAAAGTCGTGGAGTCGTTTCCATTTAAAAGAAAAAAGTTTTTCATACTAAAACTAGTTTTCCGACCGATTGTTCCTATGGGAGCTATGAGATATAGTAGTCCGATCCGGTCGGTTCCGACATATTAGTAGTGTGCAGCAAAAAGAAGACTCTGTGTAAAATTGCAGCTCGATAGCTTTAAATCTGAGAGACTAGTTCGCGTAGAAACAGACAGACAGACAGACAGACGGACAGACGGACGGACAAAGCTCAATCGACTCAGCTCGTCACCCTGATCAAGAATATATATACAGGGTTGCCCATATTCGACGGACCCATGTTTTTTTTAAAAAAATCAAAGAAAAAAATTAAAATTTAGCGGTTGGCAATCTTAATCATTTAATTTGTTCCAAGTAGATTTGTTTACATCAATTTTTGAATATGATATCTCTCAAATGGCCGCCTCTGGCGTTGATGGCGTATTGTGCCCTTTTTGCAGCATTTTCCATCGTTTTCGCCAACATTTCGGCCGGAATAGCGGCTATTTCTTCACGAATGTTGTCCTTGAGCTCTTCTACGGTCCTTGGCTTGTTAACGTAAACCTTTGACTTCAAATATCCCCACAAGAAGAAGTCAGGCGGCGTCAAATCGGGCGAACGCGGGGGCCAGTCCAAATCACCACTTTTCGACATCAAACGGCCCGGAAACAATTTCTTCAGAAAATCGATTGTTATGCGACTTGTGTGCGGTGGAGCGCCGTCTTGTTGAAACCAGAACTGCCTCATACGCTTTCGACGAATAATTGGCATCACAAAATTGGTCATCATGTCGCGATAACGCTCCTGGTTGATGGTAACAGCATGGCCATTTTTATTTTGGAAGAAAAACGGCCCAATGACCGTTTTCGCACTAACGCCGCACCAAACTGTGACTTTTTCGTCATGAAGAGGCACTTCTTGAATCTCCTGAGGATTTTCAGTGGCGTAAATACGGCAATTTTGCTTATTTACGGTACCATTCAATGTGAAATTTTAATTTTTTAAAAGCACGTTGAGTTTTCACAATTGACTTGTTCTGTTGAATGTAAATTTCAACTATTTCAGAGCGCTCGCGTGGCGTGTATTGTTCCATGGTAAAAATTTGCTTGGACTGACGCTTCAAACGCGGTATGTCATTAAGCGATCTGACATCTCTGTCAAAAGTTATGGCGTTGCCAGGTGGGTCCGTCGAATATGGACAACCCTGTAGTTTATGGGGTCGGAAATGAATATTTCTATGCGTTGCAAACTTCTGGCCAAAATTATAATACCCTTTGCAAGGGTATAAAAATACAGACTCGATTTCGATAACTATTGGGTGGAAGATTAATGTCAATTGATTATTAATTTAATTGTAATTTCAAACTAATTATTTTGATACTAATTTGTTTTTCATTCTCCAAAATGGACAAGACTAGAAACAATATGCTGCTATATTCAGCACTATAATTACACAGTACGACACTAAAAAAAAACCATGGATGAGATCCTTAAATTTTGATAGAAGGCACTTCTGTAAGCATCGCTTCATACCCAGTTTCTCAACTGTATCCTAGGATCGCGTTCAATGGATACTTTTGTACTAGCAACACACAGCGACAATAATTTTAACTTAGTAGTCAATGGTACAAGATAAAAATCTAAAAAATTCAGCAAACATAGACAGGGTCATTGGGAACGTTGTATAAAAAATTCGCGTTATTCGTACAATTGGTTGAGGTACCTCCAGAAGGGGTCACAATGGGCTATTGCACGTCCCTAAAAGATGGTACTCGTCGCGAGTACTAGTGCGGCTTCATTTTTGAGAGCAGTTGATACCCTAAATGGTCAACGTTGCCGTAAGTCAGTTGCTAGTACAAAAATGGTCGTAGTCAGCGCAAAAATGCTTCGTAAGAAAATCTGAAAACGCAGTTCGGTCTATTTTTTAGTCTAGTTAATGGACCATATTGCGTGGTTCATGGGTGAATCTTAAAATGGCACTCCATCTCGCGGTTTTTTTGGCCGACGAGTACCATCTTTTAGGAACGTGCACTAGCCCATTATGCCATCATAAATTTAGTTTTTAATAAAAATCTACCGTGCGCTTTTAAAGATATCCAAGAATTTAGGTTTGACCCTTTCTGGAGATACCTCAACCAATTGTACGAATAACGCGATTTTTTTATATAACGTTCTCAATGACCCTGTCTGTGTTTGCTGAATTTTGTAGATTTTTATCTTGAACCATTAACATCTAAGTTAAGATCCTAGGGTGCAGTTGAGAAACTGGGTATGAGGCGACGCTTACAAAAGTGCCTTCTATCAGAATTTAAGGGTCTCATCCCGGGTTTTTTCCAAAAATTTGATTTTGTCGAACAGTGTTATATGCAGCAAGCATTTTAATAAAAATTGAAGTAAAATAAAAAAAATTAAAATTTTCGGCGACTTGGCTGATGCACCGCGAGCAAGAGGGCTTTACTCTGAAATTGCTGCCGGAGATCATGGACGACGACACGACAATACACAAGACTATACGTCGCATGACCCCACACCAATATGGATTGCCCCGGGAAAACGGTTTATTCAGAAGCGGGACACGGACATGCGGAACTTAAAGTCATTGGGGCTATTAAAAGGATTTTTTTTCTTTAACGTACTTTAACAAATCTTATGATTTAGAATTAAGTTGCCAGGTGGCCTGGATCGGCACACGGCAGCAACATATTTTAAAACAGCCGCTGTTGTGGTAGGGTGCAGGTTGGTGCTGGCTTCAGTTGTCGTCTATAGAGGGCGCTTTCGCAGTTGCCAGGGAACTCCGATTTTGGATCAACAAAAAAGATTTTAGGAGCATACAAAAAATCGTGTGCTTCGATCAACTTCAGTTTTTAATACTTGCTCACAACTCGAGTCAAGATAACTTCTCCATTCATACTAACACTTAGAGCCCTGCATGAGTGGAATCAAAGTGCCCTTTGATTCATGTTTAAAAAAAAAGGTTCAAGTAAATCAAGTCTGAAAATATTTTGATTCGAGTTAGTCAGCTCAAATTTATAATGACTCCAAACAGATCAAGCTCCAAACAGATCAAGCTCCAAATAGATCAAGCTCCAAATAGATCGAGCTCCAATCTGTGCTCCAGTGGTTCATTAGATCATATCAAGTCAAAAATTAAGTCAACACAAAAAAATGTTGTTACCATATTTCCCAACTGCGCAATTCGCTATACTTCGCTACATCCTCGAAGAACGCTGCTTCATGGTCGAGCTTAGATAAGAGTTAAATATATATGCATCCAAGGAAGTTTAATTGGCCAAGTTATGTAGAAACTGCACACCGCCGACTTGCTGGTTTCAGACCCCTAAAACACCTCCACTTATGCTCCTGATACAGCCTTCTTGGCTTCCAGTCGATGCGTAACTACCCCATACCTAACTCCCCCATGTATAAAAACCTTGACAGCAGATATAAAGAACACTGCAGCACTTTCTGCAGCCAAAAAAGTTTGCGACCTTCCCTTACTTCTTCCGCGCTTTTGGCAAATCTTGAGTTCTCCTGAAATAAACTACCTTTTGATGCTTTCTGAGATTGTCTCTGAAGACTCGGTGGAATTCGATGAGGACTATTTTTGAATTAAGGAAAACATTGAATTAGTAGAGTTATCTGTGGGGTCCAACCATTTTTTCGGCATTCGACTAATCGTTTAAACGTGCTATAAATTAAACCACCATTTAATGTAGTAAGTTATAGATTGGTTTAAGTCCAGTGCAGTCTCATTATCTGCATCTGCGACCCCATAAAGTATATATATTCTTGATCAGCATCAACAGCCGAGTCATGTCTGTCATGTCTGTCTGTCCGTATGAACGCACAGATCTCAGAGATGGTAAGAGATAGAGGTTTGACATGTATGGGACATATGCTTCTCACTCCCCCGCCATTTGGAAAAAACGTCATATCTCCCACAGTTTTAAAGATAGACGGTGTGTTCCTTCTGGACGTATTTGGTAATCAGGTAACTTATCGATCCGCCAAAGGAATGGTGAAGATCTAATAAACGGTTTTCGAGTTATGATCAAAAGACTTTTCGCTGCTGCAGCGCTGTAGCACCGCTGCTTTCAGCTGCTACTGCAGCATCAAAGTTTATGCTGAGCGTATAATTTCGTTGGTACAGAGTATTTTATAGTCAGGCTTGACCGACTTTCTTTCTTATTAATAGTTCTTGATTTTGCAATAAAATTAAAATTTTTAATAAAAACAAGTCCAGAAACTTATGACATTAAGGCTCTGAGCTGTTCATATTGACATTGAACCCCATGAGCTATTTGAGTTGAGCATGAGCTGAGCTGAGCTGAACTATTTCAAACAGATCATATAGCTCATGCCTCATGTCATGAGCTATAATTCAATGAGTCAATAATTTTGTGAACTATGACTAGAAATTCATAGATAGATCAAATCAGTAAGTAAGTCAAGGGGAACTTTGATTCATCTCATGCAGGGCTCTACTAACACTTCATACCCTTAATAAAGATCTTAGATCTAATTACATTTCTAAGGGACTCGGAATGTGGGAAATGAAACAAAAATTAACATCTATAAACATTAAGGCGCCCTTGCACAAAGTGCAATATTGCGACTCCATGGAATTAGGGAAGACTTAGGACATTAGGACAGTAGGATTACAAGGATCGGCAAGAACCCGACAGCATCCAGCCAAACACGGTGTGCTCTGCAGAACACCCGTGCGGACTATGTCGGAGTGGACGACGGCTCGAAGAACGATTGCCACTGTAGCTGGGCGGTCAAAATTCCCATCAGTCAGGGTAATAGGACCTAATTTCCCTTTGATGCGTGGATCAATTGGTGAAGACGGAGTGCGCAGGTGAAGGTCGGGGTCAACCCTCAAAATCACCTCCAGAACGTAATCTGCATGCTTCCTCCGCACCGATCGATACGCTGGTGAGGTGGAACGCCCTCGCTGGGGAAGCATTAATACGAGATACTGCCTCGCATGGATCTATGAGGGCCCGCGTGTCGTATTCGGTGGTTCCGTTGTCGATCAAAATGGATGCGGTAAGATGGGCATGTGGATTCCTGTGTTGCAACAGCGTGTCCAATGATGGGGCTTAAACTCGAGGACCAGATTGGGAGCGCTGCCTTTGGACTGGCAAGGCAATTTGAGCAGTACTTATTGATAAGTACCGCCCTCAACCGATTCTCCGCGCTCAACTTCAGGTATCGTCCGCATCGCTTGAGTGGGTGGATGCCTTAGCAGACTCGGCATCGGTTGAAGTCAATACCTCGGGCTCGTCTGCGTTCATTGGCTTGGCTTATTTCTCGGCGTGGACGGGGCGTCATGTTGTGAATGGATGAAATGGATGACTGATGAAATGAAGAAAGTATGAATGGAATGAATGAATATGAAAAGTATTGAACTGAAAGTAGAGGACCGCCGATCAGGGAGTGGCCTGGGCTTAATGCCAATGAATCTGTTGGATCCTCTGACATAGAAGAAATTGGCCTGGAGTTCAAAACACGCCTCTATTCTGGATAACAAAGTTGTAAATTCTTCATATGTGTACTTGGTCGTACACATAGCTTTATGGAAGAGAGTCTTAATGCTTTTAACACCCGCTTCCCAGAGCCCTTCCATGTGTGGGCACAGTGACCTGTGCCTTCGTATCCTCGAGGAAGTCATTTGATAAGGCTCTGGATGCCCCGACGACGTTCTTTCCATTACCAGAATGAATCTGTCGGGGACGACCTCGCCTGGCAATAAACCGAGCAAAGGCTGCCAGGAACGTATCTATAGATAAGTCGGAAGCAGAGCTCGCAAATAACAGTTGACCGTTTTTCGTTGTCCAAAAATAACTGTTATTTACGGACCCTTTGGGCAAAAAGTCAGAAATCAGCCGTTCAGCTCGTCTCTTGAAGAAATCGGTCTGTGCTCAACGAACAACCAGTTGGTTTGTTTCCCATTTGCTCTACTCATTCGCCGACCGTTTCGTCGCGAGCAAAGAAAATAAAAGTCTTTTGCGTTTGTGTGCTTTTTTTTTTTGTTTTTTTTTTGTTAGGGGTGGAAAGCATTGAAAGCCTTAAAGTGTGGGACTTGAAATTCCTCACCCTCTAAAACCACCCCTATTCTCCGATTTCCTCTCGCGGAACCACCGCTAAGTATTACCTCACGAAGGGGAGATGGCTTGAAAGCCTCAAATAGATCCGTTTCTAGGATTTGAATTTGAATTGCACTGTCTTTCAGCGCGACGCAAGGATTTGATGATTACTGCGGCCGTGGTGCAAACAGCAGCCCAATTGTTTTGCGAGCTAAATAGGATATCCATCAAATCATCGACTGTGAATGGTCTCCCAACGCCTATGCTTAGCTCTTCCTGTTCTGCAGAGAATCTCGGACAGACAAAAAAGACATGCTTTGCGTCCTCAATAGACAGCGCACAGTGTGTGCAAATGGATTTGTCTCGTGCTTAAACCTTTAAAGATAGGACTTAAAGAGCCCATGTCCCGTTAGTAATTGGGTCAAGTAGAAGTCGATTTGTCCGTGCTTTCTACCCACCCACGGCCGAATGTCTGCTATCAGGCGTCTCGTCCAGCTGCTGTTAGTTGTACACATCCACCTCGTCTGCCATTGTACCATCGAACTCTACCGTCGCGAATGGTCTGTAGGAGACCTTCTACTTTCCATCGCAAGGAGGTCGAGCGACATCATACTCGCGAGTACTTGTGCGGCTCCGTTCGATACTGGTCGGAAACCACTTATCACCCTTAGCGCACAGCTTCTGTAAGCGCCTTTGCAGCCACGACTTTAAGATTGGACTGCTATTGCAGGGGACCATATTGGCGATGCATAAATAATGATTGACTTGTCCACATTGCAGATCATCCATCTTCTACGCTGCCTAGGTCCGCCAATGTTCGCCATTATGCCAGTTAATGGATTTATGGCTTTAACAGAAACTTTAAAAGAGAGCCTGTGATCTAGCATTACTCCTAGGTATTTGATGGCCTCCTTCGATATTATTTGTTGGTCTCCGACTCTTACACTAGCAGTCTCCACACGCTTCCTACTGCTTATGAGGACTGCCTCGGTCTTCTGCGAAGCCAAGCTTAATCCATTCGCCTCCAGCCATTCGGTGACTAGTACCACCGTCTCAGTGGTTGTCTCCTCTACCTCAGCTAGGTTCTTAGCCACTGCCGTGATGGCGATGTCGTCTGCGAAGCCAACGATTTGCACTCCTGCCGGTGTGTTCATCCTGAAGATTCCATCGTACATTACGTTCCACAACATTGGCCCTATAATTGAGCCTTGTTTAACGACACCTGTAACCTGGTGTGTCTTCCGACCTTCTGACGTGTCATACAGCAAAGTGCGGTTTCCAAAATAACTGGCCACCAGCTGTTCAAGGTATTTGGGTATACCAAGCCTTATAAGTGCATCAAGAATCTTGGTCCAATTTGCATTTCGGACGTCTAATGTCGTGACTAGGCAGTATTTTTTTGTGCCTCCTTGCCATCTTTTCCCAGCAGTGGCCTCACGGGCTTTATTTACTACCGTCGAAATGACATCAATCGTGATTAAAGCCGAACTGGTAATCTGAGAGTCCTTGCCTGTTCAGAAGTTCCTTCTCCATTCGATTGCAAATAATTCTTTCGAATAATTTGCTGATCGTGTCCACCATACACAGGGGTCTATATGCCGAGGGATCCTCCGCATTTTTGTCGCCTTTCGGGAGTAGCACCAGTCTCTGGAGTTTCCATCTAGAGGGGAAGATTCGCTGGTGGATACAGCGGCTGTAGAGATCGGTAAATACTTCGAGCTGGGCTTCGACGATAATTTTTACGGCTCTGGTTGGGATCCTATCTGGCCCCGGTGCTTTATCCGCTTGTACTCTGGCTAATGCCTCAAGTACCTCACTGGCATCTGTGGTGAGATCTGAGTCGTCATCCATGTAGGTCCATGTTAACGGTTCAATCTCGGGCTGGAGTGGAAACAGGGTTTCATCGATGTTTCCGAGTTGCGTTGGGCACGTGGGTGTGGGTCGACTCGCAAGCTTGCCCTTCACCATCTTGTATGCCTGACCGAAGGGCTGGTCTTCGGCTTCTTCGCAGAGCTGTTTCTAGCAGTTTGCTTTACTGCGTTTAAAAGCATTTTTCAGTGAGGCTTGTTGGGCTTGGAAAGTGGTACGCATCATTTCTGTCTGATGGTGGACCTGCAGGTCCAGCGGTCTTCTAAGGCAGCGCTTCATTGCCCTTTGGTATCTCCTTCTCGTGATGTGGCACACCATACGAGCGTGCTCGATCTCTTCGTTCCACCAATGCACTGGCTTGTGCTTGTTTCCGCCTCTCTTCTTACGTGGCATTGCTGCGTCGCAAGCTCTCTCCATTGCCTGGGCCAAGCAGTTTGAGCGCTGTTCTGCGGTTCCATCGATTTGGGAGTCTTCCATCACTACCAGCAGTGATACTGCATCAATCGATTTGTGCCACCAGCCGTTGTGCGCTGGCTGCTTGATGTGGTGTCGCCTCTGTGCTCCTATATTGCTCAAGATTGCTTGATGGTCGCTGTGGGTGTACCCGTCTGAGACTTTCCACGTTATGGATTATGGATACACGTCCTGCCTTTGAGTAGGTTTGTTTCCTTCCAGTATTAAGTAGCACTACATTGAGGAACGCAAAAGCATCGAGTAGCATAGTTCCTCGGGCGTTGGTCCTACTACTTCCCCAATCTACTGCCCATGCATTGAAATGGCCGGCTATTATGGTTGGCGCATGGCTGCGCGACTCAGTCGCGATCTCATCTATGATGCGCTCGAATTCGGCGAGTTGCGTGCTGGGAGCTATGTAGCAGCTATACCAGTATATGTCTCCGCACCTGGCTGTAACATATCCTGCTGCTGTTTTCCGCTCGCTGAGCTGTAGAGGTGTGCTTCCGCTGCTCCACATTGCTGCTCCATACGTTTGGTTCTGGATCCAAACGCTGTCTGGCATGGCTTGGTATGGCTCACATATCAGTGCCACATCTATTCTTGTACTCTGACTGGTTCAAATTAAGCTGGAGAAACTTAATTTGGACGTTCGCTCCTCACTGCCTTCTGGTAGAGCGGGCAAGCCCAGCTAAGGGTGTTGTGCTCGCTTTTCTTGGACCCGTTCCTCACGCAGAGTATGCACGCAGGCTTGTTGCTGCAGCCTTT